>VMDO01014376.1:0-55314 GCA_007922755.1 Pedetes capensis | reverse complement strand
ATAAGGAGAGGTAGTTGTCCTTTCAGGTCTCTAATACTTTCTCATATTTGCCAACTTTTGCATTATACCCTGATACTCTGTTTAGCTACACTCAGTAAGTCCTACTGATTTTTAATTTGATAATTCATTTTTAATTTGCACAAATGCTTTCTTCCCTCTTATCCTGAGCAAGTTTTTGTTTTGTTTTGTTTTTTTGGAGGGAGGAGAGGAAAAGGGAGGCAGGGCAGTGGAGTTTAATGGATGCAATACTTATTGTCTGTTTAAGGATACTGTTAAATTTATTTTCTTCTTCTCTCTAAATTAATTTATCTGGATTAACATTTCCTTACTTTCATATTTCTTCTTCTTTGCTCTTTTTTATTTGCCTAGAAATATAATCCTATCCCCTTTCCATCTTCTAGAAGTTTGTCAGGTTCTGGTCCTCATTCATGTTCCCAGAACTGCCATGGAGCAAAATGAGAGTTAGTTGGTTGACCCCAGTGTTTACTATCATCAAACCATGAATGCCCAATACATTGGTTTCCATACTGCAGACACATCTGGTAGGAACGATTGAGGCCTCCTTTTCATCATATTTGCCTCCAGTTTCAGAGCTTTGGCTGAAACCACCAGTTCCTTGGCTGGCACATGTCCTTCATCATGTTATGGTAGTTGTCAGTTAAGGACCCACCTATCTGTCTATCTTCTGTGACTGCACTTGCAGTCCCCAGTTAGATTTTACAAATCTCCTGCACTTTCTCCAAGGATTCAAGAGCATTTTTATCTGTGTGAATATATAGTCTTCTCCATTAGGAACTGATTTTTAATTATTTAATGTTCTAAAAGTAACAATAATATTAATATTTATCAAGATCAAAATTGAATGACCTTACCTCCTCTCTCTAGAGAACTGTGAATCTCTGTCAGTGAACCTTATCATCAAACTAAGTATGGACACCTCAGCTCCTTCCACACAACAGTTTTAAGAATATACTTGGTACATGGCAAGCAACCTTTTTTTAAATGGAAACTCCACATATGTTTGAAGGTCATTCAAATGTCAGAGTTTTCAATAATAATTAGTGGGAGTTGCCATTTACTAACTGCTGTGGCTAGGCTCCATATTAAGTACTTTTTACATTATCAAAACTATTATATGAAGTAGACATTTTATTCCTGGAGCTCAAAGAAGTCAATAACTTTTCCAAGATTACCCAGGTAGATCCCTAAATGGGCACTGATCTTGTAGACCATGGAGCTAGTCAGTGCATGATCCATTGGCCTGGTCATAGGGTTAATATATGGTGGTGTCTCCAATCAGTTATCTGGGGTTCCTTTAGTATACCAGGATAGAAGTCATGGATAGGCAAGGAGAAGCCCTTCAAGTGTTGATTTTTGGCAATGTCTATATCCCTGAGTGTTTGATGGCAATGAGCAGTGACAGCAGAGAGCCAGGAGCAGCAGCAAGTGGTACATTCCAGTGTTGTCGCTCTTATGTAGGCCAGGTAGGTGGAGATTCCTCAGCTCTTCATTATTACAGCTTCTAGGTAGGCCTGGGAAGTCATGCTTCTCACCCCTCAACAGCAGCTTGTGTGACAGCTTCTGGGGAGGACTAGGTATTGGGATTCCTCAGTCCTAGACAGAAGCGAGTGTTACAGTTTCTGGGCCTAGGGTGTCTCAGACTTGGTCCTTAAAACTAGACAGGTCTCTAGAACTCTTCTAGTGAAAAAGCCCTGAAATTTCTCTTTTTTGGCTCTTTACAGTCTTTTTCCTCTCTTCTTCCATCCCTCTTCTTCCTTCTCTGGTCCGGTTCTCCAACTGTTCAGCTGTCTCCTATTGCCATGGCCACTGTCACTGTTGCCATTAGTCAGGAGGCAGCTATTGTGGCTCTGCTGCTGCTGCTTCTGCTGTTGCCAGTTGCTGGTCTTGCAGCTTCACCTCTTCTTCAGCTGTCAAACAGCTGCTTTACTGCTTATGCGCCTTGATATTCTGGCTGATCTGCTGTCTTTGCTACTGCTGTTCTGTGGTCTCTACCATCCCTCTCCACTGCCATCATTGCTGTCCTGCTATCTCCACTGCCGTTTTCTTTATGTTACCAGCTCAGTCCACACTACTAAAAATAGGCAAAAAGACCACTTGAGAGAAACCTTTTAATCAGGTAAAATGTTGCAATACCAGGGGTCAGCACAGGAGGGTGTCTTCTGGTCAGCTCACTAAATGAGCCAAATAGCCCTCTTATGTAGCCAGAGAAGGGGAGTTTGTACCAGTCACTAAAACCTCTCATGCAAATGAAGGTTTGTGTTTGCACCAATCACAGCATAGTCCCTTTTGCACCAATCATAGCAGTCCACTTTACACCAATCATAGCAGTCCTTCTGCTTAGCTACCAGGGAAAGTGCTCCCCTTTTGGCCTGGGTTGGTCACAGGGTCATCTATAATTCATTGAGTTTTGTTATAGCAAAAAGTGTAGTGCAAACTGCAAACTGTAACAGCCATGGCTGGAGGTGCACCTTCAAGAGCTAGAGTTGTGCTGCAGCAGCAATTGTCATGTGGCTTCCTTAAGTTATCTGCGAAGTGTTCAAAACCACTGGTGGTGTTATAAGGGTGGTTTAGCTGGCTGCTAGACTGAGAGTTCTTTACTCAAAGCCCCCAGGGTAGCCAGGGAGAGTCTAACAGTTGCTAATTAGGGAGTCAGATCATCCTATCCCCCAACTTCTATGCTTCCTTATGGGAAAATAAGCAGCATAAAGAACACTTATAATAAGAATGAAAAAAACTCTACCATTAACACATACTGATTTTTTTTTAACAATGTATTAACAATGTTGTACACCTAGCACCCCAAAGAGAGATGAATATAAACTTTGGTGGTTTTATCATGGGTGGTCTTCAATAAAATAAGAGTTATGTGATGTGCCCACATTTTGCTTTTTTAAGGGTCAGTTTTACTTTTTAGGTCTTCACACTTCAAAGAGAGTGGGAATCACTCTTCAGAGCAGTAGAAATTCAGATATAACAGCAGGCCAAAGTGGCTTCCAGTTAGGAGTAACCTACCACAGTCTATTGCATTAGGAAGCCGTGAACAGAGAAACCAAGCAAATGGATTCAAATATGAGTCCCAAATCAGAACTCACCTTGAATTGCAGGTGTCGATTTGCAATTTACCTGCTTATGTCATGTGAAGCAACGGGGATGAAGGACTGAACCAGGTTTAGTGGGTCTCCTGAACAATATGGGGTTAGCCCAAATTTATTATATATTGTTGTTATGTACCATGGAGTCAAGTCCAACTCATAGTGGCCCTGTGTACAACAGAACGAAACACTCCCTGGCACTGTGCCATGCCCAGCACTGTCAGTGCTTCTCTACTATTCATAGGGTTTTCGAAGGCTGATTGTTTCTGGAGTGGGCTGCCAAGTCCTTCTCTCCTTTTATGTGGTGCTCAGGATTGAATTTAGGGCTTCAGAGAGCACAAAGCAGCACTCTACTAACTGAGTTAAAGCCCAGTCATATATATAAATATTGTTGTTGTTGTTAGGTGTTGTTGAGTTGGTATCTGACACATAACGACCCTCATAGGGTTTTCAATGGCTGAGTGCTTCTGGATTGTCTTGGGAGTGGATTGCCAGGCCCTTCTCCCATTTTTGCGGTGCTGGGAATTGAACTCGGGGCCTCAGAGACTGCAGCGCAGCACTCTACCCACTGAGCTAAATCCCAGCCCTGTATAAATATGGACACACACACACACATATATATATATATATATATATATATATATATATATACACACATATATATGTATATATAGTACATTTATACATGTATGTGCATATATATGATTCTATAATCATATATATTTTTATCACATATTTTATCATATATTTTAATCATATATATTTTAAATTAAATCATATATATTTTTAAAATTAAATTTTAATTTAAAATTTAAATTTAAATTTAATTTAATTTAATTTAAATTTTTTAAATTAAATCATATATATTTTAAATTAAAAGAGAATTAAACAGACACTCCTTTAGCTGGTTTCTTTATTTATACAAATACCCAGATGAGCTTGACAAGATTTCTGAGCTGGCTACAGATATTGCAAACTTGTACTGTTCTAGGAAAATCCAGCCTGCGGGTAGGGTTAGCTAGTCTATTGGTATGGGCCCATTCTGTGTTAAAAACATAAAAGAACAAGCCTGTGGGAGCAGGATGGATGTACACAAATATCTGGATCTCTTGACAACAGAAATAGCTGACTACCCAAGCCAGTGTTTCCGCATTGGGACAATGCTGGTGCTAGGTGGCAGCTGTCCCCACTAGATGGGGCTTGTGCTCTCCATCTTTCACATTCCTCATTATTCTCTGTTCTATCTGGCATCACATCAGCTGCTGTTTATCACCACACTCACCCCATTTCTTATAGTAGCATTAGGTAGCATTAGTCCATCAAAAGGGGAAAAAGACCAAAGGGACTGCATGTTTCCAGAAATGAGAAAGAGCAGATTTCTTCTTCTTCTTATTTTTTTTCGGTACTGGGGTTGAACCCAGGGCCTCACACTTGTATGCTTTGCAAGTGCTGGACCACTGAGCTGCAACCCAGCCCAATTATTATTATTATTATTATCATTTTTTTTTAACTTTTTGAGACATGGTCTCGCTAAATTACGCAGACTGCCTCTGGTCTCGAACTTGCAATCCTCCTGCCTCCACCTCCCGAGCCACAGGGATTACAGGTATGAGCCACCACACCCAGCAAGAAAGAGCAGATTTCAGTGTGAAAATGCTGGCTATTTCCTGGTTTTCACATGTAGAGTTTGCTTAGACCTGGCCAGCTTTCTGGGTGGATTTGGCTTCTTGAGTTTCTCTAACATTGAAATACGTAACTCCTGGGTAAATTTTGCTTGGGATTCGATTCTTGCCTTTGGCTTCCCAACAATAATAATTGCCAACTTGCTGCAACCTATTGCGATACTCTGTAGTGGATGGGGGTGAACTTTACAAACTTCAGCTACCCTGCAGTTTAGTTTCCATTTCTTGTACTCCCTAGAGTAAGCTCTCTTCTCTTGCAAAACTTTCAAACCGGTTGCACTAGCTCCACTTCATACAAACATAATTGTCTTTGCTGGTAGCTTTTCCTTTTCCAATCTTCCTTGAAATAATTGAGTTATTGCACTAGAAGTGTTCTTGGTGGAGGGAGACTTAAAAGCTAATAGAGATATGAACACAGAAGACTCAGTGTTCCCAGAGGAAATTACTGGGGAATATAGTTGTAAGGGGAAGATATTAAAACCAAGATAATGTTGAATGTGATTGAAAAGGAAGCACTGTAATTGGGATAGGGAAAAGAAAGTCGTTGCAGGGATTTCTTGATTTTAAAACTCATTCTATTAAAGGGATATTGTTAGAAAAGGGCCTACTCTTAGCTTTTGACTAAAAGGGGAGAAGAGAGAGGGATACTTCAGTTTGGGCAGAAATAGCATTATTGATTTTTTTTTTTAACACAGTGTTTTGGTATGTAGCTCAGGCTGGCCTTGAATTTGCAATCCTCCTGCCTCAGCCTCCTGAGTGCTGGAGTCACAGATGTGGATCACCATGCCCACCTGGGTTACTCATTTTAAAGGGACAAAAAAGGTAAATATTTTCTTGCAATGGTGGAAATAGTGCTGAAAAAGAGCCACATCTTTCAGACAATGAATCTGAATCTGTCTAAATTCAGGGTCTGAGAAACATGAAAACATAAATCTCAGAGAATCATTGTATTAGTCCATTTTTCATTATTATAATGAAATATCTGAGACAGGCCAAAAAAAGAAGAGGTTTATGTGGCTCCCAATTCTGGAAGTTAAAGGGCATGACATTGGCATCAGTTCAGCTCTGGTTACAAACTTATGACAGGAGTGCATACCATCAAACAAAAAGCCAGAGAGCCTGCAGTCACCCAATTCCTTCTGAGAACATGCCCCCAATTACCTAGGGATCTCCTACTAGGTCCCACCTATTAAAAGTTCCACCACCTCTCAGCATTGCCACACTTGGAACCAAACTTCTAACACATAAACTTTTGAGAGATACTTTTAAACCATATCTTAGCCACAGTAGTCAGTATAATCACACTTTTGCTTACATAGGACTGCTTTATGGAGTGGACCCACACTTCATCAATGCAATGGACAAAGTGATTGACGTCTAAGATGCAGTCCAAAGCAACCATATTGCCAAAATCACCCCTAGGTCCCAGTTCAAATTTAATCGAAACAGCTACTTTTGCTGTCATGAATATGATCTTGGGCAAGCCCCAGATTTTCTTGACCACTCTCAGATAAGGAAAAATCTTCTGGGTTTTAATAATATGCCAAGGGCCCAAACAGAATAAGAAGGTGGAGGAAGAGCAAACATGCTCTCTTCTTAAGCTAGAATTTCCCTCTTCTCCTGCCCTTGGACACTGCTACTCTTGGTTCTTGGGTCTTTGGACATTTGCTCTGTTCTCAGGCCTTGAGTCTCAGACTGGAACCATACCATCAGTTTTTCCTGGACTGTCAGCTTGCAGACTGTGGATAGTAGGATTTCTCACCTTCTATAATTGTGTAAGCCAATCTATGATGAGATTATATGGGATTGGCTCATGTGATTATGGAGACGGAGAAGTCCCATTTGTATATATACGTAGCCACACATATATGCATATAATTGTATTGTTTTTATATATACATATACAGATATAAAAGCAATGCAATGAAATGGATATACTTGCTATATATATTGAGATATATTCTTTTTTGTTTGTTTTCTCTCTTTGTTGGCAAATGTTGGTGAGGTGTAGAATACTACAGCATTGGATTTTTCCATTATGCAACTATTACATTACTAATGGTTACACTTTTATTAACTTACAAGGTTTATGGAACCTTTTGACTAATATGTAGTGAAACTCATATGCATATTTGGGTTATTATCCCCTATTTTTCCCAAGAACTCATGAAGTTGTGTTGTTAATATTGAGATTACCCTCTCCCCACTTATCCCTCTACATTGTATATTGAGATATATGCTATTGGTTCTGTTTCTCTAGAGAACTCTGCCTAATATTATACAGGGATACGTTGGACTTGTCAAGATTTCCCAACTTAGCACTTAGCATGTATACCAGTGGCCCCCACTCTCCTTCCTCAGTTTGCTAACAACTTTCTGATTATTCCATCGTGAAGCAGGAAGAGGGTGGAGAGGTAAGAGGTTAGGAGAGGTCTTACCTGACAGATGTGCACATGACTGGCACCAGGGCTGGGCCTGGGACATAACATTTAAGGTGCTGTCAAAATTAATAATCAAAATAAAGAATATTTTAATGCAAAATTTTAACTAAATTTGAAAAATCCATGATGAACAAAAGGTCAGACATTTAACTGATGACACAATAGCTTGAATTTGATTAAAAAATTATTTCAGGTTGCCACTTAAGAGAAATTGTCAGGCACATCAATTCTCTATGTTGAAATTAAACAAAGAAGTTGATTTTGAAAATATTATTAATGCATTTGTGTCCACTAAAGCCAGGAAACTAAAATTATAATAAATCTATTTGGGATATAAATAAAATATTTAAAGTAATGTGGTTTCAATACCTTCTTAAAATTTTCCATAGAGTTCAACTGTGTTAATGTTCTGGGAAAAAATTAACCATTAAAAATATACATTCTGAATGTATATTTTGTCTCAGGTGCCAATAGGGCTTGGTGCAGCACCATTACAGACTAGGCCTTCATTTAAAATGCTGATGTTTTCTTCATTATGGCTGTTTTTACCTTTTGATATTTAAAAACATTATGTAAAAATATTACTTATCTTGATTGTTGAACATTTCCATGTCTCCTTAAACTTTGTGCCTCCCTGAAAGTGCCTCATTCTCTTTGTCCTAACCCCAGCTGAGGCTGACACAGTGGTTGACAAGGGGCTAGGTTGGTGTTCAAGGTTGGCCTTCACCTGGGTAGTTCCCCTGCTGAAGGTGCACGGACCCGCCCTCTATGCTCAGAACTCTTTCCTCAGTGTTTGGACATCCCACGGGACACTTCATGTCTCCATGAAGTTTCAGGACAGGGTCTAAGCTGCTCCTGAATGACTTGCACAGGTTCATGGCCTTCCTTAGAAAGCATAGCCTTGGAGCTGATGTTGGTGGAGTGCAGCAACATCCATCCATAGCCCTCTCTTGGTGCTGCCTTTTAGCTACCCCGTTCCCCTCCCCAACACTGCACCCAACAACAACTCTATGTACAACAGCCCAATTCTGCACTGTGCAGTATTGAGCCCAATGTTGCGGCCCCTATGTTTCTTCTCATTTTGAGTCATGCCACATCAGCAAAATGAGGTCCCAGGGGCTTTACTCCATTTCTGCCATTCAGGTCCACTCTACTTTGAGGAGGCAACTCTTCCCCAGTTGTTTCTTGAATGCCTTCCAGCCTAGGGGGCTCATTTTCTGGCACTATATTTGACATTGCTTCTCTGCTATTCATAGGGTTTTCAATGGCTAATTGTTTTGGGATCTACAGCCATAACACCCTGGTGTTTGATCTTATCAGATCTCAGAAGCTAAGCAGGCTAGGGTCTGGTTACTACTTGGAAGGGAGACTGCCTGGGAACACAGGGTACTATAAGCTTGGGAGAAGGACCTCGCAGCCCACTCAACAATTTCAAATCTAGTTATTATTGACTTGTAAGAGTTCTTGCTATATTCTGGATACAAGTCCCTTATTTTGTTCTTTTCCCCCGCCCCCAAGATTGTGTGGTTATTTTGAGTTCCTTGGATTTCCAAAATTTTAATATCAACTTTTCTGTTCCTACAAAAAACCTAACAGGGATTTTGATGGGGATTGGTTTTAATCTGTAAATCAATTTGAAGAGCATTACCATATTAAAATATAAAATCTTCATAACCATGAACATGGAATGTCTTCCCATTTTTCTAGATCTTTTAATTTCTTTTCACAATCAATGTCTCACAATTTTTAGAGTATAAGTTTTGCACCACTTCTATGAAGTTTATTCCTAAATGTTCTAGTTTTGATGCTATTATAAATGGAACTGTATTCTTAATTTAATTCTTAGAATGTTCAATGTGACTGTTAAGGAATATAATTGAGTTTTGTTAATTGGCCTTGTGCTACAATTTTGCTGAAATCACTTATTAATTTTAATAGTTCTTTGGTGAATTCTTTAGGGTTTACTATATAGGAGATTGCATCATTTGCAAATAGTGGTAGTTTTCCTTTTTTCCTTCCAATGTAGTTGCCTTTTATTTCTTTTTCTTGCCTAATTTCCATGGCTAGAACTTCTGGTGCAATGCTGAACAGAAATGGCAAGGTAAGACTTCAAAAGCCATTTAGTATTTCAACCTAAGTAAAAGATTAGCAATGTGTTTTTTAATAGATGCCAATACTGAAGTTAAGGACCATCTAGTCTTAGTTTGTTGAGTGTGTTTATCATAAAAGGGTTTAAATTTACTCACAGTTTTATTCTATGTCTATTGAGATGATAGATTTCATCCTTATTCTAGTGATATGCTGTATTACATTAACTAATTTTTTGGTATGAAATCAATTCTGTCATTCCTAGGTTAAATCTCAATTGGGCATGATTTATAATATACTTTATATGCTGCTGGATTGATTTGGCAGTGTTTTGCTGAAGATTTTTGTGTCGATATTTATAAGACAAATCAGTCTACTATTTTTTTGTCTTCTGTTTGCTTTTGATATCTGGATATTACTGGCCTTATGGTATAAGTTAGGAAGTAGTTTCTCCCTTTTTATATTTTGGAAGATTTTAAGAAGGAATGTGTATAATTCCTTAAATGTTATGTGGAATTCAGTGAGAAAGATGTTTGGGCCTGTGCTTTTCTTTGATTACTAATTTAATCTCCTTACTTGGTATAGGTCTACTCAGATTTTCTATTTATTCTTAAGTCAGTTTTGGTAGTTTGTGTCTTCCTGGGAATTGTTATATTTCATTTATGTTATTTAACTTGTGGCATAGAGTTGTTTATAGTGTTCTCTTATGTTATTAGGTACTGTCGAGTTGGGTCCAACTCATAGCGACCCTATGTACAACAGATGAAACACTACCTGACGCTGTGCCATGTCCAGAACTATTGTCAGTGCTTCTCTGCTATTCATAGGGTTTTCAATGGCTGATTGTTTCAGGAGTGGGCTGTTGGGTCCTTCTCCCAAGCTTACAAAACCCTGTATTCCAATCCAAGTACTAACCAGGCCCAACCTTGTTTAGCTTCTGAGATCTGACAAGATGGAATGCCAGGGTGGTATGTCTGTAGGCAGTGTTATTTTATACTCCTTCTTATTTCTGTGAGAATGGTAGTAATATTCTCTCTTCATTCCTGATTTTATTTTATTTTTATATCTTTTGTGTGTGTGTATGTGTGTGTGTGGTACTGGGGGGATGAACTCAGGACCTCGTGCATACTTTGCAAGTGCTCTACCATTGAGCTGTGACCCCCAGGCCCCGCTTTTATTTTTTATCTTGAAACTGGATCTCGCTAGCTTAAGCAGGCTACCTCTGGCCTTGAGTTTGCAATCCTCCTGCTTCTGCCTTTGGAGTTACTGGGATTACAGGAGTGCACCAGCTCACCTGGATTTGACTTTATTTTTAATCTTTTTTGCAGTACGTGGGGGTTGAATCCAGGGCCTCACACATGCATTAGCTAGTGCTCTACCACTGAGGTGAACCCTGAGTCCACTTTTTACTTTTCATTTTGAGATAGGGTCTCACCAAGTTACATAGGCTGCCTCTGTCCTCCAAATTGCAGTCCTCCTGCTTCTACCTGAGTTGCTGGGATTAGAGGAGTGCACCACTGTACCCAGCTCAGCCCTGGCTTCAGTAATTGAGTTTTCTCTTTTTCCTCTGTCAGGCAAGTTAAAAGTTTGCAACTCTATTGATGTTTTCAAAGAACTGACTTTTGGTTCATTGATTTTCTCTTTTGCTTTTCTGTTCTTGAGGTCATTTGCTTCTGCTCTAGTATTTACTGTATCCTTCTTTCAGCCTGTTTGAATTTAATTTGCTCTTCTTTTTCCACTGTCCTAAAGTAAAGGTTTATTTTAGAGCTATTTTAGATTTACATAAGTTACCACATACTTTTTTTTTAATCAATAGACTTTATTTTTTTAAGAACAGGTTCAGATTTACAGAGAAATTGAGCAGATAGTACAAATACTCTCCACTTCAATTTTCTTCAGTATTAAAACCTTATATTCCTATCATACATCTTTGAAAAATAAATCATGACCGGATATTGATTTATCATTGTTAACTAAATTTCAAAGTTTGTTCAGATTGCTTTAGTTTTTTGTTGTTGTTATACATCTTTGTTACATGTACTTTTTCTCCTTTATTTATTCCTTCTTTCTTTTAGATATTCAAGTGAATAAGAAAACAACATCTGGCTCTGGGGCAATCAAATTTCTATTCCTAAAGCTTCACTCTTAGGCTGCATTTTACATAATGGAGGTCATGTTAAGACAGATGGTATTAAAAGGAGAAAGTTTTCTAGAAAAAGGAGAAAAATAATCTCAAAATGGGGATCTAAACTATAATACAATACTACAATTAGATTGGATCTACAAAAGGGAAAGCAAATGGTCTAAAATCCTTTTGTTCTAATATTCATGAGATTGATTTAGTTTTTAATCTAACATCCTTTTTGTGTTTCAGGGTCCCCTCTAGCTGATAACATTGTAGTTACTTGTCATGTTTCCTTAGGCACCTCTTGGCTATGACATCTTCTCAGACTTGCTTTGCTCTTGATGGTGTCTACAGCTTGAGGAGTACCAATCAGATGCATTGTAGGATGCCTCTCTATTGGAACCTGCCTGATGCTTTTTCTCATTTTTACATTGGGGCTGTTTGTCCTTAGGAGGAAATTCACAGAAGTATCATTTTTATTACATCATCACCTGAAGGGTATGTCATGGGTTGAATATAAAGTGTCCCCCAAAGGTCATGTGCTTTAACATTGTATTCCCCAGCTGGTGGCCCTGTCCTGGGAAGTTACAGAACTTTGGAAGGCAGGTGTGAATCAGCGGAAGTAGCTCCCACTTAAGCACTGCTTAGCTGCATTCTGTAAGTGCAAAACTAGTTTTCAAACAACTCCTGAACAAGTGCACTAAAGTATTTGCTAACTATGTTTTGGGGTTGATCCAAAATGTTAACATGTGCCATTTTATTATCTAGTGCCTTATAATGACATTCTTGGCATTTCACCAACAAACCCCTCTTTTATGAAGTCCACAATAGACTTGCATTTATTTCATACTTCCATCATAGTCTCTGGGTAAGAAGCACAATGTAGTTTGGACTGATTCAGCAGGAAGCTGGATTTCTAGTTTCACAATTCAAACTTCTAGTTTCATTTAGGGAGAAGGGCCTGGCAATCCACTCCCAAGGCAATCCCGAAGCACTCAGCCATTGAAAACCCTATGAGGGTCGCTATGAGTCGGATACCGACTCGAGGGCACCTAACAACAACAACAAGTTTCATTTAGGTATAAGATTTGCCAATTGTGCGGCTGTCGTAAACTTAAGCAGTATAAACAGGTATATCTTGTCTTGGTCTGTTTTCTGCTGCTGTAACATGGCAGAGAGGGAAATGAACACATGTAGGACAAAGAGAGAAATTGAGTTGAACTCACCCTTTTATTAGGAGCCCACATCTGCAATAACTGACCCATTCCTTGCCTTAATCCACTGCTGAGGGCAGAACCCTCATGACCTAATCACCTCTCAAAGGTCCCAACTTATAATACAGTTCCAATGGAAATAACGTTTCACCATGAGTTTTTGAAGGCCCATTCAAAGCATAGCACATCTCTTCTAGATTAGCTGCTTAATTTAGACAAACGTGTGTATACAGATGTGAGGAAATGTGGAGATAAGGGATAAGGACCGGAGTGATGGAGATTGTAAATATTTGCAATAGTTGATGGCTGGCTTGTTATCCAACAAGGAGCCTAGGAAACAACCAAAGGACAAAACTCTGAGTAAGGCACAGTGACTTCAGGAGTGTGACAGTTTGACAATTCTTATTGGTATGAAACCTGAAAAAAAAAAAAAAAAAGAAAAGAAAAGAAAGAAAGAAAACAGAAAAAGAAAAAAGCAAACCAAACCTATTTGAAATAGAATGTGTATGTCCTGGCTTACTTCCTTATTTCTTGGCTCTAAAGTAAATGAAAGTGAAAGTTGAGCCTCAGCTCTTGGAATACTGTCTGCCCAGCACTGACTCTGGCAAAGCTGGTCCTCACTGGGAGAAGATAGCATCTTACAGTTTTCCTAGGTTGTCATACTATTGCATCAGCCTTGGATCTTCCATTAACTTGCTGTGTGACCTTGAGCAAGCCCTTGACCTATTAGAGCCTCAGCTTTCTGCTCTGCAAAATGAGACTGTAATGGATTGAAAAGTGATCTATAGTGTTTCTTCCAGCTCTAGTCTTCTCTGTCAGATTTCTTGTCTGGTTTTAGCCTATTTTCCATTCTAAAATGACCCCAAAAGAAACACAGAGTTCTGCTCTGATCTTTTCCTCTTCTCTTTTCTTTTTCTTCTCATCTTTGCCTGAGCTATTTTTCCCTATATTTATTCACATCTCTTACACATTCAACTGGAATGGCACTGAAGAAACGTGAGGCTTCCTATATACCTTTTATAAGGTAGAATGACTGTTTTGATTAGTGAGGAAAGACCTTTGCAAACCCAGCACAAGAAACATAGTTCCTGAGAGCACGCCTCCATTATGTTTTCATCTAGGACATTTTCAGTTAGCAAATCAGAGTCACAATGAAATAGAAGCAAAGAAAATCCATTTGTACCCATTTGCATTCTCTTCACAGGGTGATGAGTAATTCTGGAAGCAATGGTAAAAAATGATAAAGAACTCTGCTGTGATTCATTTCGTAAACAGTATGTTCTAGTTCTTTTCAATATGCAAAATGTTGCAGAAGTGGTCAAATATGAGATTGCAAGAATCTTGTTTCGAAAAGCCTCCCTGATTTTTTAAGCTGAATTCTATCTGCTAGAATCTACTATAATATCTTTCTTGTTACATTTCAGAGAATGCCTTTGGGGCACAGAGCAAGGGGAGAGGAACAGAAATGGCAATCGTGTGAATGATATGTCCAGCAATACAATTTATACCTGGAAAGGCCTTGTGTTAGATCATTTCTCAAAAGCCATAGTATAAAGCCCGACATAGTGGTGCACACCTGTAATCTTAGTCATTGGGAGGCTAAGACAGGAGGATCTCAAGTTTGAGGCCTGCCTGGGCTACATAATCAGACCTTGTCTAAAAAAGGAGTAAAGGAAAGCCTGAGTTCCCAGCATGGCTCCATCCTCTGAACTTTAGTCCCCTCAACCATAACACAGAACTACCAACAACACTTACCTTACATGATTGTTATGAATGTCGAAACAAATTTGTTAAAGTGCTTTGAAAACAGCAACTGCTCACTTTGGCCATTATGTTGAGAAAGCATGCCTTAGAAACAAATAGACTTCTTTTTTATTCCCCTTAATAATGAATGTTGGTGGGGTACAGAGGAATAAGGCTTTTGCTATTTCCATTGTACCTTTTACATTGTTTTTCATTACACTTTCATCAACTTACATAATTTTTAGAACCTTTTGGTTAATATGTAGTAAAAATCATATGCAATTGTGGGTTATAGTCCCCTGGTTTTTTTTCCCATGTCTTCTTGTAGTTGTATCATATAATTTGAGATTTTCCTCTCCCCCTTTATCCTTTATTATTTCCCCTCTCCATCCCCCTTCCACAATCTTTGCCCCCCGCTTAGTCCCCTTCCCCTTTCTTTCTACTCTACTTATAATTTCCCTTTTTAGCGAAGCCTCATTGTTCCTTTTTATATATCTGCATATGTATAGTTAACAAGTAGTTTTCAGACAGCCAGTGATATTGGGCAGGGGGCTGTACCTGTGCACAGGAGGGCTACAGGGATCTGTCCTCCATCCTTTTCATGGTTGTCTTCACCTGTGGTGGCATGGTTGTAACCAGTGAGGCAAGGCCCTGTGGGAACCTGCCCAGGGCGGTGGAGGGACTCAGCCTTGAGGACTCAGGCTGGGGAGTTTCCTGAGGACCTTGGGATGTGCCAGGGAAGGGCTAGTGTAGCAGGGCAGCTCAGGGAATGGCTGCAGCCTTCTGCCAGCTATCAGCCAGCTCTTCCTTCCAGCCAGAACCTACACTGAACTTGAATGGACATTTACCTTGCCCTCTATGAAAGTTCAGATAAGCATCCTAAAAAACTGCAGGGTACAGAGGTCTAGGAGTGGCTCTTCTCTTCAGTTACCTCACTTCCTTCTGCTTTCCAGAGGAGAGCGTGGGCTTGGTCTTTAGGCTTCCGGAAGGCACTGCTCATATACCCTGACCCTGGTATAGTCTTGAGGCTTCATAATGCACCACCATAATGAGTAGCACAGATTGCACTACCAAATCCATAACAAGTGAGTCACCTCTCTGATTGAACATTTCTTTAACTTGACCAAAAGGAGTTTGCAAATCAACACATTTTCATGTGCACATCAGTTAAAATGAAGCAAACCAAACCAAGGCTAGCAAAATATCAAATTTATTAAAGGCTTTAGTCTAATCAGAAGGTAAAAATGGGATTTAGTCTCTCAGTCAGAACTGAAGTATCTTTTGAACATGTAAACCTGCATAATTTCAGTGCAGCTATCTCTTCTGTGTTTAAATATGTTCAGTCAGATGCACAGCATAGGGCTCAACCAAGTTGTCTCCTCTTAAGTGATTCTTCAAATCTTTGAAAGAAACTTCAAGCATTTTTATTTGCTTTTATTGCACTATTTCTGTCCCACAGATCATTCTTGTCAGCCATAAGAATTTCTCAGAGTCATTCATTATTTGCATGATTGATCTGTAAATGTCACTGCAATAATGATTGTTCAGTGATTAGGTTTGTCACACAAGACTTAAAAAGTTTAGGCTCATTTGCATTTCCACAATAATAAAGCCCAGGTTTTAAATAAACATCTAAGTTTATCTTACACTTCTAAAATTGCTCAAAGGTCTTTACTACTAATTTATGTGGTATGGTTTTTGGAAGAACTGCCTTATTATGTACAAGATGCCATGAGCGTGCATTCAATTAGAATACACGTGCTCATGGTCACGTGGGGGGAGCTCAGGAGAGGCAGCTTACACCCTAGCCATTGCCATGGCCACACACCAAAGGCCATACCACAACTGTTTAGTTACCTTTTCTGAGTTAGTCAGTCAGTCTGTCTGTCTCTCTTTTCCTTTTCAGTACTGGAGTTTGAACCCAAGATCTTGTGCATGTTAGGCAAGCATTCTACCACTGAGTCAGACCCCAGCCCCTTTATTTGTTTGTTATTTTTAAGACAGGCTTCCTGTGGCCTTGATTTTGCCATCCTCCTGCCTCAGCCTCACAAGTAGCTAGGATTACAGGGGTGTGCCATGGTGCCCTGCCTGAGTCTTATTCTCAGCAAGCATCAGTGTTCTAAGTTTGATTACCTGTAAGAATAGCAAAGAACCTATATAAAGATGGGTGGTTTGGGGTTAGCACTGTAGCTCAGTGGTAGAGCACTGGCCTAGCATGTGTGAGGCCCTGGGTTCAGTTCCCAGGACTGCAAAAACAAACATCCACCAGTGTTTTGAATACTGACCTTTTGAGAGAAAGTTGAAAGCCTGTACAAGCTTTCTGTACGCTCACTCAGCTGGGAGAAGGCATTCATTAAATGTTTCAGGCAAGGAATTAAAATGTCATTTGTTGAGAAAACTTAAAACCTGGTGGCAAAGGTAAATGCATACATGGGTGAAGGTTTCATTATTGACCCTGATGATAAAAAGTAACCTGCTACATTGTCTTTCACAACACATTATTCTTTTCAAGACTGCTCTCAACCAATGCTAAGGCAAAAATAAATATTTTTTAATTGCTCTTGATTTGATTACAAGTAAAAGGAAGTTTGAAAGTTGGATAAAGACAGCTGATTGTGTGGGCTATGAGTCACTTCAGAGCCTCTGTTTACCTGCAACTAAAATAAAACACAGCCCTTCTAGTCATCTTTCATCATGGAAAAACCACTTAGCGAGTGTTCTCTGGAATGGTACAAGAGCCTCAGAAGGCTCTTTCCAATTACCATGTGGGAGCAACTTGACCTCCAAACAAAGGCAGACTTGTTGAGTTTGCAGGGACTGAGATTCAGTAGCCTGAAAACATCAGGCTACACCACCATTTAGGGATCATTCTGGTTTCTCTCCCTAGTAGTTACTGTAACATTTGTTAGGCTGTTGAAAAAGAAAGTCACAGCTATTAGATTTATGTAAATCTACATTTATACATATTACTGTTTATACATATACACAAACTACATTTATACATACTACATTTATACATATACACAAAACTGTGACCGTGCAATCATGTGTTCCCTTCGCACCCGGCCACTTCTGCAGAGCCCAGCTCTCTGTCCTGCCAAAGAAGCGGGTGGTGTCATTTTCCCTATCCCTTTCTGTTTTTTTAAAACTTGAGGGAGTTGGTCGGGGATGATCACTCCTCCTTGCAATAGTTGGTGGAGTTTTTCCTGACCCCTGCCTGCTCTTTGCCCAGTTTCTATGGGAGGTCTGTCAACATTCCCTGTTGAATGGTGTTCAGCTGCTCAGCGCTGCGCTGCCGCAGGGCCTTGAGCTCTTGTTCCAGCGTTTGAAGTGTTCTTTTCATTGTGGCACTCTCTTTGACATTGCTGGTTTTGAGTGCCTGGTATTTTTGGGTTTTGGCACATTGTTTCTCCTGGGTTTCCAATAAGTGGACATTTATATCATCTCTAGGCTTCCTGTGGGTTTTTCTTTTCTTCCTATTTAAAAATCTTATAACCTTTGCATTTTTTTCCCCTAACTAGTGTCCACACAGTGTCAAATTTCCCTTTCCAGCATTGAATAGCTACAATAGATATCCTTGTCCTCCCCCTCTCCCCATGGACAGTTGAGTAAGGGTAGGAACCGGGCTGGATGCAGAGAACTAATATTTACTATATATGCATTCTAGACTTCACATGTGATTGTACTTAATCTCCACAAATGCTTATGCCTAGGATTGTAGTAAGTGATTAATTTGTGTGCAGTACCTCACTTGATGTTCAAAACTCTGAAGTACATTGTGTGATTTCCGTCCTTCCTTTCTTTATCCCTTCCTCATCTCCCTCCCTCCCTCACTGTTTCCTTCCTTCCTTCCTTCCTTCCTTCCTTCCTTCCTTCCTTCCCTCCTTCCTTCCATCCTTCCTTTCTCTCTCTTTCCTCCCTCCCTCCTTCCTTCCTTCCTTCCTTCCTTTCTCTTTCTTTTTTTCTTTCTTTCCTTTTTTTTCTTCTCTTCTCTTCTCTTCTCTTCTCTTCTCTTCTCTTCTCTTCTCTTCTCTCCTCTTCTCTCCTCTTCTCTCCTCTTCTCTCCTCTTCTCTTTTGTTTTTTCTTTCCTGCATGCTAGGGATCAAGTGCAGGGCCTTTTGAATGCTAAGCACATATTCTACCACTGAGCTATGCCCCTAGCTCTCTCTCCCCATATTCAGTGTTAGGAAGGTGAGGTTCAGAGAGGTCAAGTGACTTGCTCAAGGTCATATAGCTAAGTGGCACATGTGGGTATCACACCCAGATCAAAGCTATGGCAACTATGTCCCTATGCACACAGTTTAAAAGTGCTGTAGCCTGGTTCAAACCAGGTTGGCCTGGCTGTGATCAAAGGTATCTTCCACTGGAGCACTCCTGCCTCCCTGACCTGGCATGCTATTAAGCTCTAGGGTGTAAAATTTAATAGTCTCATGATTAGTGGCCCACGGTGAAAAGGTAATATCCCTATATCACCTCTAACAATGTTTAAAGCCATGATAGGACTGAACAGCTACAGGCAAAAATAGGTATTAAGAGAGATCTGGTTTATGGTGAACTCTTCATCAACTTTAAATACTTTATAACAGCTTAGACAGCATTGAAAGGTTATTTCCATACTGGATGAAAAAGACACAATTGCCCTGTTTTAACCTGTTGACCAGATTCTCACTGGCCCATATTGTTGTTAGGTGCCATTGAGTCGAGTCTGATTCATAGCAACCCTATGTACAGCAGAATGAAACACTCCCTGATTCAGTGCCAGGCACACGATCTTATTTATGTTAAGACCATTGTTGCAGACACTGTGTCAATCCATCTGGTAGAGGGTTTTCCTGCATGCCATTGGGCCATATTAGGCACAATTTTGAAATAGAGAAGTTGAATTTGCAAAGCACTCTGATTCATTCATCCATTCTCTTATTTATTAATCCATGTATTTAATGATTTTTTATACTTATTAAGTTCTAATAATGTGCCAGGCTCTACTGTAGGTGATGCAGCTATAAATGGAGACAGACAGATGAAACGCTTGTTCTTTTGCACTGTATTCTAAGGGTTAGGAAGGGGCTCATGAACTATCTCATGTATGCTTTAAAAGGTTCACTCTGAGCTGGGTGCTCTGGTGCACACCTGTAATCCCAGTAACTTGGGAGGCTAAGGCAGCATGATCTCAAGTTTGAGGCCAGAGTCAGCCTGTGTAACTTGAGACTCCAAGTCAAAATATAAAAGAGGCTGGGACTGCTGCAGCTCAATAGTAGAGCATTTGCCAATCATGTGCAATGCCCTGGGATGAACCCCTCGGTACAGAAAAAAAAAAGTTCACTATGGCTGCTAGAAGGCTACAGTACAAGAGTAGAGGGAGGAGTCTAGTTGGGAGGGTTTCACAGTGGTTTAGGCAAGGAATAATGGCAGCCTGCATCCTGAAGGGTGATGGAGGTAGAAGGGACAAGAGAAAGTTGAGTTCAAGATAGTTTTTGAAGATGCACTCAGTGGGCTTTTGCCAACAAATGGGTTGAGGGCAATGACTGAAAGACAGCTGAAAATGATTCCCAATTTTTTGGCCTGAGCAGCTGGATGGAAGGAAATACCATTTACTGTGTAGGGGAATCCTGGGGAGCACCAGGTGTGGGAGGGGCTACTTTCTGTTTGAGATGTCCACCAGGTGCGTTCTGGTGGTCATATCAGAGAGGTAGAGGATGTACTAGTCCAGAGCTTGGAAAAGCTCAAGTGCTGCCTGTGGTTGACTTCTCTCCCACTCTACCCTACCTTATCTGACTCCTAGGTGGATTAGCTGGAACCAGCTGGAACCAGAGCTAAGATTTCTGGCCTCTTCTATGCAGTGTGGAATGGAGGAAACATCTATGGCATTTTTTGTCCTGTGCTATAAGAGGTGCCCAGTAGTGTGGGGAATGTGTGTTCCTCATACTGCCACAGAAGATACCCTGAGGACAGAGAACATGGCTCCCAGGGCTGGGGAAGGCAGTCCCAAGGCCAGCTGGAAGAGGTGTTAATCCACTGACAACACTTTAGGTTACTTAACTTCTCCACCCCCATGGTCTACATCTCTAGTTTATAATAACAGTGGTCCCCTGGTTTATGATTTTTTTTTTTTTGGTATTGGGGATCGAACCCAGAGCCTTGTGCATGTTAAGCACTTGCTCTACCACTGCTCTACCCTCAGCCCTTCTACTTAACAATTTTTTGACTTTATTATGATGCAAAACAAATATGCATTTAGTAGAAACTGCATTTTGAATTTGTACCTTTTCCAGAGTGATATACCATATGAGCTGCAGCTACCAGATCACAAGGGGGAAACCACCAGTGCTCTACACTGTGTTCTCTCACTGAGCTGTGATGTTTGGTAGGATGAATGCTGCTGTAATTGTTAGGTGCTGTCAAGTTGGATGGATTCATAGCAACTCTCACAGGGTTTGCAATGGCTGATTGTTTTGGGAGTGGATTGCCATGTCCTTCTCCTGTTTTTTTTTTTTTTTTTTGTGGTGCTGGGGATTGAACTGAGAGCCTTCAAGAGCACAGAGCAGCACTCTACCAACTAAGCTAAACCCCAGCCCCGAGGATAGATGTAGTAGGTATATTTTCAACTTGCCACATCTTCGATTTACAATGGGTTTATTGGGATGTAGCCCCATTGTAAGTGGAAGAGCATCTGTAAAGACATTATAATGTTTACATGATTCCGACACTTTTAGTGCTTTAATGTAGTACTTCTTGAACCTTCACAGCAATCCTATATGGGAAACACTGTCATTATCCCCATTTTACAGAAAGCACCCTGAGGCCCAGAGTGGGTGCAGAACCTAGGACCACTAAGCTTGCCTCGTCTGCCTTCCATTGTAGTGCTCCTGGGGGGTCCTCCTTCCTCTTCCCTGCTCTTGCTGCTCATCGTAGGCCCCACTTTGCCATCCTTATTGACACGGGTACAGGTAATGGGGTTCCTGCTTGGCCCATAGGGCCTGATCATTCTCCCTTGACAGGTATAGAGCTGATGAAATGGCCCAGTCCTCTGCTTTGGGGTCTTTGGTAACATCCTGTCTAGAAAATGTGAGTCCCCATTCTTAGCTTGAGCTTGGAAGCATCTGAGAACTCCCTGGAGAGTTTGCTAAACAAGATATGACAAAGGAAGTTGCAAATCATGGGCTAAGAAAGCCATGTGGTTCTTTGTACTGATAAGAACACATCACCTGAATTAGTGTCAGAATGGCCTGATGGATCCACTTGTTTCAGCTACACTTGATCAAGTCTGCTTTTGGATCATTTAGTGGTGTTTAAATATGTTCTTCATATCCTTATATGAGGTATGATCAAAAGATACAGTGAATATTTAAATAAAGAAAATTTATTATAATAAAAGACATATTGCTGTTAATCCCCATCAAAATACTTCCCCTGGCTTCAAATGCACTTCTCATTCTTGCCGCTTCATGGAGCAGTTCTTAGAGACCTCGTTTTTTTTTTTTTTTTTTTTTAATTTTTATTTTTTTGCAGTAATGGGGGTTGAACCCCGGGCCTCACGCTTGCTCTATTGTGTGTTTTTATCAAGATTCACTTATTGTTCATGTCAAATAGGTAGTATCTATGAATATGATCACACGATTTTTCTCTTTAGAGGTATTATATGATAAACTATTTTTCTTTCCTAATATTGAATTGTATGGACATTCTAAGAATAAATCACACCTGTTATGATGTATTAGTTTTAAATAATTTTGTTGATTTTAGAATTGATAACTATATTTGAGATTGATCTATAGTTGGTTTGGTAGATTTTATTATCATTATATTAGTTCCATAAAAATAATTTGGCTTTTTCCCTCTTTTTCCATTTTCTGAAACAATTTACATTAGAATTTGATTCTTTGAGGGTTTGGTAGAATGGCTCTGTGGAACTCCTTAGTGCCATTCAGAGAGGTTGACTCCTGGTCAACTCTCTTTTTTCATATAGAACAGGCCCATTTTGATTTTCTCCTTCTTCTGGGTTAAGTGACATTTTCCTAGACAATTTTCATCCATGGTAATATGTGTCATTCTTTCTTTTCCTCTGTATCTATGCCTATTGTCCTCTGATACTTTCTCATTCTGTGTATGTGCACATACATTGTGTCTTTCCTTGCTGGGCTAGTAAGGTGGTTGGTTGTAGGCTGGGTTCCCAGGAAAGAGGATGATGGGTAGAATTGAGTGTACAAGATGTTTTTTACAGAGCCCTGCTGGAACACACGCATAAGGGGAGAGGGAGAAGTCACGTTACGGTGCAGTCCAATGACCACCTCTGAGAATGTCTAGGGCAGCTTTGGAGCAGAATAGGCTTCTAAGCAGTTTCCTCTTGGGCCAAGATGGCCAAGTCTCCTCTTTGAAGAGTTAGGGGATGTGTACCACTTCAGAAAGGGTGTGGCCTTAATGAGGGGTTATCGGTGGCATTGGCAATCCTCTGGAAGTTGCTGACCATGGATGGCCTTCTCTGCCCAGAGCACTTGGAGCAGCTGGGGCAAGGAGCAGCTCTCACAAAGGGCAAATCAAAATGCCTCATCTCAGTATCCACGTGGCTCATTGGTGCTTTCACTTTTTGGAGATCCTACTTTTTGACTTATGCCTTTGCTGTTTCTTTTTGAGACTGGTTTCTTTTCTTTCTTCCTTTTGTTTTTCCTCTTCCTCCCCCTCTTCCTCCTCCTCCTCCTCCTCCTCCTTCTCCTTCTTCTTTTCCTCTATTTTTTTCAACTTTTCTTTTTCGTGATGCTAAAGATTGAACCCGGTCTGGGATTTGGCTCAGTGGGTAGAGCGCTGCGCTGCAGTCCCTGAGGTCCCGAGTTCAATTCCCAGCACTGCAAAAATGAGAGAGGGGCCCGGCTATCCACTCCCAAGACAATCCTGAAACAGCCATTGAAAACCCTATGAGGGTCGTTATGAGTCGGATACCCGACTCGCCGGCACCTAACAACAACAACAACAACAGAGATTGAACCCAGGGCCTTGTATACTCTAGACAAATGCTCTACCACTGAGCTATACCTTACATATTCTAGACCAATGCTCTACCATTAAGCTATAAATAAAAGCAGAAATAAGAGTGCTCTTATTTCTGCTTTTATCTATAATATTCTTTCTTTGCTCTTTCAGTTTATTTTGTTCATTTCTTAACTTTTTGAGTGAGATGCCTAATTCATATTTTTCATATTTACTTTTATAAATGTTTTAAAGGTTACTTGTTTTCCTCTGACTATAACTTTGTCTATATTCTATAGGTTCTGACCTGTCTTTGTTATTGTTCTTTTCCCCTAGAAAGTCTGCAATTTCCATATTTCCTTTTAGATGCAAAATTATTTAAGAGTTTTAAAAATTTGCAAGTGGAAGGAAATTTTTGTTTTCTGATTACTTTTAATTTCCTAATTTTGTTGCTGTTGAATAGAAAATGTTGTCTGTACTATTTCTACGTTTGGAATTCATAGAGGTTTTCTTTGTGTACTTAATAAGTATATGATCAATTTTTGTGAAAATCTCATAGGTACTTGAAAAGAAGGCATATTTAAAATCTTTAGGACATATAGTTTAATGTATATCAAGTCAGATGTACCTTGTTAATTATTTAAGTATGCTATATCTTATTTATTCTTTGCTTCACTTAATGCTTTTTGGCCTACATTCTAGCTTACCTTGTATTTAAGATGATGACCTCTGCTTTTTCGTTTCCTTGTATCTGCCAAGTATATCTTAGCACAAACTTCTCTTTCTGACCTTGCTGTACAACTGTTTTTTCCTCAGGTGTATATTTTGTTTGCTGTATAAAGGTAGATTTTGCTTTATGATCCAATCGAAAATCTTTTTATTTTAATAAGTAAATTAAGCCATTTATATTAATGATGTGACAGATGTTAGGCTTCAGTTCTGTCATTTTATGTTTTATGTATATAAAGTCTTTTTACTGTATGTTCCTCTTTCTTTGCATAGGTTCCCTGAGTAGTATTTGTGATATTTTTAAAAATTCTAAAAGTAATTCACAATTATAATTTCATTTAATGCCCTTACTCCTTTATTTCTTCAGAAAACATCTATTAGTTCCTTAACATGAGAAGTGATAAAGTTAACATGCTTCCTTTTATTTCTTTTTCCTTCTTCTTCATCAATTGATTCTTATTAGTGTTATTTTCCTTAACATTTCTTTCTTCGATTTTGGTTTTGGTTTATTGAGACAAGATCGCCCTATGTATCCCAGGCAGCCTTGACCATGCAATCCTTTTGACTCTGCCTCCCAATTATAGACCTATACCACCACACCTGGCTCTTAACATTTCTTTTTGAATTGTCATATAGCTTATAGTTCTATTACTTTTTAATTTAAATTTTAAATGGTATTTTTGGCTCCTATTTTTATAGATAAGGCTATCTGTGAACTTAATCTACCCCCAATAGGTTTTGTTTTGCTTTTTTGAGACAGAGTCTGGCTATATTTCCCAGGCTAGTCTAGAACTTGTGAGTTCAAGTGATCCTCCTACCTCAGCTCCCGAATAGTTGGGTCCACAGGCACATGCTACCATATCTTTGTATTGTATAATTTCTACATTTTCAGAATGAATTACATTTACTATTCCATCTTATAGCATCTTCCCCGGCATGAAATATGTCATTTCAATAAAGAACTTTAAGATTCAGGAACAATTTCTTGAATTTCACTCTTAAATGTTGTTTCATTGTCTTGGTTTTCTTCATTTTTCTAGTTAAATGTATTTGGGGTTTCTTTCATCTGTTCTCTATGTCTATCATTGTTTCCTCTGATCTTTTTTGTTCTTTTGCTTCTGTTTCATTTTATTCTGTTTTTTTCTTTATCATTGGTGGCTATGTTCCTTGTGCTCCTTCCAATTTTGTTTTTTTTCCCTCTCTTGTATTTTCCTGATTTTTATTAGCTTAAATTTTATCTCCTCCCAAAGTCTTCCCATCTCTTGATTTTTTTTAATGTAGTTGTGGTTTTTGGATTTTTTTTTTTTTGTAAAAGCAATTATTTCATTAAGTTATTGTAATCCTTAGGAGAATATTTGTTATGATTTCCATCTATTTGATTGTAACCTTTTTCTATGATAGTGATTTAACCTTTTAGTAGGTTTTTGGTTCTTTTTCATCTTTTTCCTTATGGTATCTTTATATGAGTATTGTGTCCATATTTTGTTGTTACTTACCTTTGATTGAAATGCATTTTTATGGAAGCTGCAGGAGATTTCTTCAGGGAAGATCAACAAGGAACTTTAAGAGGCTTTAAGAGCCAAGAATTTTCTAATATCTGTTGTCTCCCCGTCAGATCACTTTCTACAAATGTGGCTCATCTGGTAGATACTTTGTGTAGTTCATCCCCACTGCTTCTCTGACCTGAGCCAGCCCCAGTCATTGGTCCCTGCCCACCCACTTCCATACTTGCATGGTAAATAAGACAGTTTGCAGTTTGGGGATTCCTTTACCTTCAGGAAAGATATTATATGGTCCTGTACACCCCTGACCTCTTGTAAATCTCTGTATTTCTTTTTACTTTCTGTCCTATGTCAACTGCTTTGGGGACATCATGTGGCATATTTTGAAGCCTGTGAATTATATTTATCCCCTAGTATAGCTAAAATTGAGTCTGTAGGCTCCCCCCCTCCATTTCTTTATTGCTTCTGTATAACATGCAGGAGAAGGGGAAAGAATAATTTGCATAACTGTATTTATATCAGAATTTCTGAAGACTGACCTTCTTAAAATAAAACCAGATGTCATTTCCAGCTTAAAATGTTCTGGAGGTTTCATACTTCATATAGAACTAAATCCAAATCCATTTTTAGTGTCAATGTGCTTCCTGTGATGGTCTCGTCTCTTGTTTCTCTCTCTCACTTCACTTTAAGTCTCTCTATTGTACTCCCTGCTTCAGCTACGTTGGCATTCTTGGGGCTCTTAGAATATGCCAATTTCCTGTCTACTAAGGCTCTTTGTCCATAAGACACTTCCTTTGTCCTTCCCCGCTTCCCAGCATTCTTTGCAACATTTGCCCCTTCTCATTCTTCGCCTGCAGCTGTAGCCCTATGGCATCCAATCCCGTCAGATCTCAGAAGCTAAGCAGGGTTGGGCCTGGTTAGTCCTTGGATGGGAGACCACTGGGAGCACCAGGTGCTGTAGGCTTGGGAGAAGGACCCAGCAACCCACTCCCAAAAACCAATCTGCCATTGAAAACCCTATGAATAGCAGAGAAGCACTGACAATAGTATTTCCACTGTTGTACAGAGGGCCGCTATGAGTCAGATACCGACTTGATGGCACAAACCATCATCATCAACTCATTCTTTAGGTCTGAGCTTAACTAACACATTTTCAGAGATGTGTCCCTGACTGCCCTATCCTACCTAGCCCCTCGCTTGTTCCTTTTGGAGCACTTAATCTATGTTTGTTTCATTTTTCCTTCCTTCCTCTGTTTCTTTCTTTCTTTATTTCCTTTCCTTATTTCTCCCTTCTCCCTTCTTCCTTTAGAAGTATAGTTTAGGAACTATGATTATCTTGTTTCTTATTTTCACACTTTACATAATGCCTGTCAGTAATATGTACACAATAGGCGATTGTTAAAAGAATGAATACATTAATGAATAAATGAAGACTGTTTCTGACTCGACAGCACCTAACAACAACAAGTTTTCACATATGTGTGTCATATTGTCACCAGGCAAACACCCTGTTAAGCCCTGAGAGAGACAATCTGTATTGCTGTCCAGTATTCTGTTTCAGACAAGATAACTACTTAACTGATCATGTAGGCAGACATCCAGGACTCCCACTGCTGCTATGGGACAGGATGCAAATTTCAGCCATAAAGGATGCCATGTTGACCAGTTCACCCCCACACTCATTACTATCCATGGTAGTACATTATGTTAGTAAAATCTCTGCCCACCAGTGCCATGTTGGTCCACTGCTTTGGGCCCAGACTGGAATGGGCCGCTATAAGGATTAAAAAAAATGGTTTCATCCCAGGGATGGACTCAACTCCTTCCCCAGAAATATTCATGAGTCATCTTCCTACTTATTATTTAAAATCCTCCATTTTCTCCCCATACCCTCAAAAAGATCCTTGTCTTTTGCGTGAGTTGAGAAGCTTATTTGTGAGGCTTTTTCTTTCTGCTTCTCCCGTTCTTGGCCAGGAATGAAACATCTTTCACTGTAGGTTTTTTATTGGTCCTTCAATTTTAAAAAGGAAAATGGACCCATTTGGGGGTCAAAATTCTAAGAAAATTTCGATAAGAATGCCATCGGCCTGTTGTTTGCATTGGAGAACAAATTGGAAGCAGATCTGCCATCCATTTCTTGGAAGGGTTGGTTAGAGGAACAAGGAGTATTTCATTGTGGAAAAAGCAAAGTTTAAGAATAGATATTAATAGCCTTTAAATAAAGGAAGTTTAAACTCATAGAAAAATGTTTTCACCACAAGAATCATCTAGGGAGCTTGTTAAAAATATGGAATCCCAGGCTCTTCCAGGTACTTGATTTGTAGGGGACAGAGTCGGACAGGAGAATTTTTGTTTTGTTTTTATGTTTGTTTGTTCTTTAACAAACACCCCAGGTAGTTCTTTTTATTAGAAAATGTTAGGAAATACCGTTTTGTTAGAGGTGGTGGTGTTACTATGGGAAAAACTGGAGCTTTCTATCTGAAGTTATAGAAAGGCAGACTGACTCTACATAATGAAATTATCTCAAAGTAGAATGCTACCATGGGACACAGACTCCCTCTTGCAGGTTCTTGGTCTACCAAGAACCACTGATAAAATAATTTTTGAAAACAGACATAGGAAGGAACTTTAGGATACTTTATTGGAGTTAGAGAGAGAATCCCCTGAGAGTCAGGACAAGTAGGCTTGGGATTTAGGCCAGTGTTACAGGAAGGGAGATGGAAGGAAACAGGAGAGAGAAAGTTACTTTTTTTGAATTGTTGTTGTTGTTAGGTGCAGAGTGGAGAGTCTGACTCATAGAGACCTTCATAGGGTTTTCAATGGCTGGTTGTTTTGGGATTGCCTCGAGAGTGGATTGCCATGCCCTTCTCCCATTTTTGCGGTGCTGGGGATCGAAAGTGGGAAGGCCTAGCCATAAAGGTCTGCATGAGGGGTGGGGCCTTTGGGCTTTATATATCCATATCTAATTAAAGGGACAGATATTCCTCTTATTTCCTTGTCTTGTCTACCAGTGTGTCATATTTCTTTCACCTTTTTGACTCAGGCTGGCTTTCTTAGGTTGTAAAGTAGGTTTTCTTCTTTAGCACAGGAAGGGGTCTTGCCTCAAAGGAGGTTCCCCCTGCCTAGCCCAGACAGGGAGGCACCTGCTGTCTTCATACACAGAATGTGTTACTGAGCATTCGGTGTTATCTACCAGCAGTCATGCTATTTGGAAAGGATGTTATCTACCAGAGCAGTCCTGACTGCTGATCAAGCCATTTGTCTCAGACTGATATTCATGTCTCAAAAGGTGCCTGCGTGGGAAGCAGATGGCTGCACAGGACCCTTTTATTCCCTTTCTTCCTGCCTGGCATTCCCTGTCATTAGAACCTCAAAGTGAATGGAGCTGCCTTCCTGGTTGGCTTCTGGTAGAGTCCACCAACCCTCCGTCCTCAGGGATTAATCTTATAAGGAGTAAATGGGATTTATGCTTAAAATGGCTGAAATCTTGTGTTCAAAGAAATGCAAGGTGTTTTAAATGTTTGGGGCTAGCTGTTACTATGAGAGTGGAGGAAGGCAGCACACAACCATAAAAAATAAACCAAAATCAAGAAAAACAACAACAACAACAACACAAGACACCCTGCTCACACCACCCAAATGAACTTTTAGAGAAAAAAGGAAGAAAAATAATGGATATAATTCAACCCTCCAAAGTCTTAAAAACCAAAGGAAGCCTGATATTTTTAATATACATATATTTAGAGCCAGATGACGAATAAGAAAATTGATGAAGTGAACTACAGTCTCAGTTATTAACTAGATTAATTTAAAGCATGCGGGCCTCAGCAATTAACATGCAGGACCAGCTTGCATTTTTGCAAGTAAAAAATTATGAGGAAATGGACCATTGAAGGGGCAATCTCAGGACTGCTCTGAAATGGACTGGCCAGAGAATGTTCATCTGCAGTCAGCAATTCCCCAGGCAGCCCTGGAGGACAGAGGCCTGTGGTGGCTCTCCCCTCCAGGCAACAAGTCAGAGGCAAAAGGTCTGGTTTGTTTCTGGACTCTAATGGAGGTTGCTATAGAAACAGAGGGTGGTCCTGGAAACTCACTCCAGACTGGCCTGAAGGAGGTTCAGGAAGGTAGGCGTGACCATCATTACTGTTTCTTAATATTTGTTAAATATTATGTATTATTTAATGCTCATAAAACCCTGGTAAGATAGCTTTAATCGTCCCCATTTGTGGAGACAGAGCTTTTGAGAGATTATGTAACTTGCCCAAAGGAATATATCTATATTCCCTTAATCAACAGCTATTATTTCCTAAGGATTACCCAGTGAAAGATTTCAGATTTGAACCCCTATCTGACTCAAAAGAGCACATTTTTATCCCCATTTATTAATCATGGGCCAACTTTAATAATAACTAGAGCGCTGTTACAGACCTGTAGGAAAAATCCCAACAATCCAAAAGAAAAATTGGCAAAGGGCATGAACAAGGAGGTCACCAAAAAAATTAATACAACTGAATTTAAAGGGCATGAATGGGTTGTAAAATTTTATAGGCATTACAATAAAAGGAATTGCAGGGTACAAGCAATGGCATATTCCTTAGGGGATGTGGAAACTAGTACAACCTTTTTGAAGGACAGCTCAGCGGTATCTATGAGAATCTGAAATGCACATTCTTTTTGGTTCAGAAATTCTGCTCAAGGATTTTGTCTCTCAACTGTATATATACATCCACATATAAACATACAGATGCACAGAAGCAAAGAGGTATCTCTGAAGACATGCACTTCAGTCTTGTTTGTAAGAGCCTAACACTAGACGCCACACAAATGTCCTTCCAATGGGAGCATGTTCAATAAGTCATGGTAAAACAAAATGAAAAGAAATTTTCAAAGCCCAAGCTTAGTCACTGCATGATTCTACTCCTTGATGTTGGGGAGACCCAGGAATAGTCATGGTACCTTACCTAAAATTATGAAGCATTTATTGATCATTTGGAAATGGACTATTTATTTGGAGTCTTTCTGCAACTGTGCAAAGCAGACAGATCAGCTGTTATCCCAGTCCACAGCCAGAGAGGCAGCCAAAGCCTCTGTGGGGCTGAGTGAGCTGTCCAACACAATGGTGAGAAATGACAAGTGCCTGCATGGCAGCTTTTAAAACTCTGCCCAGTGCCCTTCATGAAACCCAATATTTGGAAAACTAGTGTCAACGGAGGGAGGACACCTTCCTTTGGAGAGGGACAAGATGGAGGAGTTGTTTTGAAACTTGCTCTTGAAAACCAATACTGAAATGTTCAGACATTTTGTGAATCAGTGGTTGAACACATTGGCTATTAGATAATTATGTATATAATATATATAATATATATATTATATATAATTATAAAAATGTATCATTGAATTATTTTAAAAATAACTAACAAGTACTCAAAACTCATCATTTCCTTATTATTTTACTCATATCCATGCTTCTGAAGTTGCTTATATCTACTGTATATCTGTAGTGTTATGCATATATTATCATATAGTATCTCATGTGTATAGTGGAAATACTATGTAATTAGAAATACATGCTGGAAATACTATGTAATGATAACCAATTGTTCATCTCTTCTCAGTTCCTGTGTTCAGTGATGTCACATTGTTAAATTAAAATTGGCTATGGTGGGAACATTTACAGTATGGGAATTGACAAGTACTACAGTTAAGTCTTTATTTATCAGCTTGTTGCTTGACTTAAGAAAGTGATAGGAAAATGTCAACAATGCAGACTAAATTTAAAAGTATGTCTTGTCTCTACCATTACATGGTGTATAGCACAAAAAGTTGAGGAAATAATCTTCCAGCACTCAAAATGTGATCTAATTCAGCAAAGAGTTATTCCTATTATTGTTAACCAAGCAAAATTCTGAAATACTTTCACATGTACTATGTTCATTTTCTTCATTAAAACAAAAATATCAACCAACATTAATATCTAAATAAGTATGGATACAAGAGTTCAGTAAAAATCAATGAGAGCATCAAGCAATTAAGTGGCTAACTGGAATTTACAATAAAGAATATTATGTTTTATTTTTCCATGTAAGTTATGTGCCACATGTCCTTCATATCAATAAAATTTATGGTAAATTTGTGTATATATGAGCATACAGATTTTTTTTCTATTGGAGGGTTGGTTGTTAAACATTGCTACCTCACCACTACTGCCTAAGGATCTTTAAAAATCATAACTATCTGGACGCTACCTTCACAGTTCTTGATGTAACCATATCATCCTTATGTATAGCCAAGGGTGAGAACTGGTACTCTAAGTATTTTCAAAATTGAATCCCAGAAAATTTAGATTGGACAAAACTGGGTTCATCAGAAATGTGCTACAGGGAAGGTTTACTCTCTTGAGACCCAGCCAGCTCATCTTTGACCCAGGACTTGCATACTCCCTGCCCTCAAAAAGGTTCCAGTTAAGGGAAGGCTGGCATAAATGAAGTGTGATAAATAACAGAGTTTACAAAACTAAGCTCTGGATTATGGGAAGAGGAAGAAAGCATGAAGATAGATTTGTTTCAGGCAACTAATTAGGGACAGGTTGGGAATAGTATACTCTAAAAGATTCCATTGAAGAAGGCCAGAACTAGACCAAGGAGTCACTTAAAGAATTTATACTTCTAACAGTTACTAAGACACATTAAACTGTCTACATATTGAGTCATTTCTGATTTTCCTGCAGGGATGTATGTATATCAAACAGAAAAAAAAAAAAGGGAAAAAAGGTACAGAAAAACACACACACACACATAGCTCAGCTGAAAGCCAGAGGTAGCTATACAGATCTTTTAGGGGCAATGTCTGCCTAAATCAGTAGGCTAATCTTTCTCATGATCTCCCTGTCTCAAAAAGGAGATGGAGGTACAGCTCAGTGGTGGAGACTTTGCCTAGCATATGCGAGTACTGGGTTCAATCCCCAAGTATTGCAAAGAAAAAAAAAAAGACTTCTGTATTCATGTTTTTGTTTCTCAAGTAAATATCTAGAATAAGAATTGCTGGGTTATAATGAAGGTGTGCATTTAAATTTACAAGAGATGTTAAACAATTTTCCAGAGTGATTATTACATTTTGAGAAGACTATAAGAAATGCACAAGAGTTCTATTTACTTTACATCTTAATCACCACTTGCAATTGTCAGTCTTTAATTTTAGCCATTGTAATTGGCAGGTGGTTAGTGATAGCTAAGAGTGATTTTAATTTGTATTTCCCTAGTGATTAATGATATGGAGCATAATTTTCATATGCTTACTGGCAATTTGCCTATCTTTTTATGAAGCGTCCAAGGTTTTGTTTATTTAAATTATTGAGTTGTAGGAATTCATCAGATATATGTCTCATAAATATTTTCATCCAATCTGTGGCTTGCCATTTCATTTTGAAAATTGTATTACTTAATGTGCAGAAGCTTAACATTTTTATGATATCCAATTTATCATTTTTTTCTTTTATGGTTTGTGCCTTTTGTGTCTGCCATAAGAAATCATTACCTGACTCAAGGACATGAGACTATTCTCTCATGTTTTCTTTTAGAATTTTAATAATTTTTAACCTTTATGTTTAAGTTTATAGTTTTATTAAAAAAAACCAACTCATTATAGGCTTCATTAGGATTTTATTAGTCATTCTAAGAATGCCTTTTCTGTGTTCCAGGGTCCAAACCTGTGTCTCATATTACATTTACTTATCATGCCTGTTGAATCTCTCCCAGTCTTTGTCTTTTGTGACCTTGACTCCCCCAACTCTGGTACTGAAGAGTTGAACCCAGGGCCTCACATATGCTTTGCACGTGCTCTTCCACTGAGCCACACTCTAAGCCCATTTTTACTCTTTTATCTTGGGGCAGGGTCTCGCTAAGTTACACAGGCTACCTGTGGCCCTTAACTTGCAATGCTCATGCGTCCACCTCCCAAGTTGCTGGGGTTATAGGTATGTGCCATCATGCCCAGCTTGAAGAACTTTGGTAGTCACTTTGTAAAATGTCCCTCAGCCTAGGTCTTATTTTCCTTATGGTTCAATAGAGGTCAGGCATTTTAAAAGAATGCCACAGAAGTGATGTTCCCTTCTCAATACATGTTTCTCTATTTTGATATGTCTATCCTTTGGTCAATATTACACTGTATCTCATAGTAAGTCTTTTTTCTTCTTTTTTGCATTACTGAGGAATTGAACCTACGGCCTCACACATACTTTTTATACACACTCAACCACTAAGCCATACCCCAAGCCTATTTTTCAAAAAATATATATTTTAAGGCAAGGTCTCACTAAGTTACACAGGCTACCCCTGGCCTCGAACTTGTCATCCTCCTGCCTCAGCCTCCCAAGTCCCTGGGATTTAAGGCTTGTGCCACTGCACCCAGCATACAACATAGTGAGTCTTGAAATCAGATAATGTAAATCTTCCAATTCTGTTCTTTTTCAAAATTATTTTGACCATTGCAGATCTTTTGTATTTCCATATTAATGTTAGAATCAGCTTATTGGTTTCTACATAAAAATCTCTTGGTAGTTTTTATTTTGTTTGCTTGGATCTATAGGTCAATTTAAGAAGAATAGGCATCTTAACCATATTGAGCATTCAAATCTATGAGCATGCTATATATGTATTCATTTATTTGTCTTCTTTCTCTTGGCAAAGTTTCATATTTTTCATTGTGCAATTGTTCATTTCTAACAAATAGAAATACAATTGATTTCTGTACATTGACCTTGTGTACTATGACTGTAATCTTGCTAAACTTATTGATTCTAGGATTTTTTAAGGTACATCTTTTAGGATTTAATCCATAAACAACCTGATTATTGATGCTGTTAATCATTTCCATTTGGGGGTTAGTTTGTTTGTCCTTGTCTAGTTTCTTAACCTTATATAGTTATTTTAAACCTTTCCTTTTTTTCCTCACATGAACATTTTTGGTAATAAAATTTCCTCTAAGCAGTGCTTCTGTTGTATTTCACTAATTTGCTGTATATTCTGTATCATTCAATTTAAAATCATTTTGAGTTTCTTTTGATTTTTTCCTTGACTCGTGTTATAAAAAGGATGTTATTTAATTTTTTCAATGTGATGCTTTTATAGGTGTCTTATTGATTTCTAATTTAACTCATTGCAGACAGAAGATACATTCTGTATCAATTCAATGTTTTAAAATTTTTGGGATTTTATGGCACAGCATATAGTCTATTTTGGAGGCTGATTCATGTGCACCTGAGAGTAAAACCTGACATTTTTGGTGTTGCATTTGATAAATGTTTATTAGGTTGAGTTGGTTGATAGCATTCATTTCTTCTATATTCTTACAGATTTTTAAAAATCTACTTTCTCTATCATTAAAAGAGTAGTATTAAAATTTCCAACTATGATTATCAATTTGTCTCTTTCTTTTTTTAGTTCTGTCAAATTTCCTTCCTACATTTTATAACTGTATTATGATGTACATGGTAATTTAGGATTATTATGTCTTCTTAATGAACTGTCTCTTTTATCTTTATGAAATGTCCCTTTTTACCTTTGGTTATATTCTTTGTGATTTTCCTTTCCTCTACTTAGTACCAAGGTCAAGACAGTTGATTTTCCTTATGGTCTTCTGATTGTGAGGGGGAGGATGGTTCACCCTAAAACTAATGACGTGGTTGTTTGGGGTTCCTGGACTATAAATGGTATAGGCTTTTTTTTTTCTCTTTTAGATGGTGACTGATGAAATAAGAAGGGAGTCTGGGAGGATGAATCAACCCAGCCGTAGACAAGTTATGTTTGAGATTCTTAAGAAGCATGTAAATCCAAGTGGAGATAATTTTTGAGCTTTTTTTAATGACAAGCACTGCCCCAGACACTTTTCTTGTACAGACCTGAGAGAAAGTTACCACTGTTATTCTCTTCTGTGGATGAGAAGCCGAGATTCAGAGAGGTGATATCCCTAACTGAGCTGAGAGAAGAGAGGCACAGGTGGTGAGGTCCAGGCCAGGCTCTGAGCCACTGTGGTGTATGGGACACGTGTGGTCCATGGTGAGTTCAAGTCAGCTGCTACTTTCTGAATCTGATATGTACATCTGTTCATGACATTTCACTGCTCAAGTTCTTTCAATATCTTATCATGGCTCTTAGGGTAAAGATCAAAATTCCCTTCCTGTCCTATAAAACAAGATGTGGCTCCTGCTTATCTCCACAACCTCATTACTTTCTCCCATGGTCTCACTTGTGCTGTTGATCTCTAAGATTTTAACATAAGAATATGTGTTCTCCTCCAAGAACATGACATACACTGTATATCCTAAGCTTGAAACTCTCTTCCTCTGTCCTTTGCCTTTTATCATTTTTTCAGCCCGCAAATATTGCCTCATTCAAGACACCCTTTCTGATGCTCCCTACTTGGTAGGTTCTCCAGCCCTACATACTGCAGGCAACCTCTAACGCTTACCACACTTGGATGTGTGCCTTCTCTTCTAGCCTTTAAACTCATTAAGGCCAGAGACAATGATGGTTTTATTCTCAACTGTGTCCCTACTACTAACCAAAGGGTTTGGCACAAAATGGCCCTATGGTGCATAGAATGTAACTTTAAGTTCCAGAAGCAAAACTAGCATCTGAGACACTTTCCTCTTTTGAGGTTCATGGTCTCTGAGATTTTGAGTGTCTATCAACAAACATTTCAGACTCTCTCTAGGAATCATACTCAGGACTTAATTCACTATCTGAAAATTAGGTTATCATTTTTCTGAGACCAAACCTCAGGAGATGAGATGTCTGAGAATTTTCCTTTATGATACCTAGAGAAGAATTTCTTCTGGCATTTTGACCTCATAGATTCCAGTTCCATCTGGAACCTAAAAATGCAAAGTCATGTATATGTATGAGAAAAAAGCAATGGCTAGTCCTGTTAACAGATCCCTTTTTTCCAGATTCCATGTAAATTTTCTGTAACCTATGGGAAGGGGACAAAAAGAATACTATTTAGACAAAGATTGATATCAAGTATAAAATGGAGCCCAGGAAATCCCCTATGCCCCTGAATATTTCCTTGATGGTGTCTAAAGTCCTGCAAGTGACCTTTGTTTATTTTAGATGAAAGCAACTGCCTCTTTTAAAATGTAAATATCACCTGAAGTTGACAGGGGCAGTGCTAAAAGACAGAACATGATTAGCTACTTTTAATGTTCTTTTGCTTCTTTGTTTTAATTCCTGTGAATTAGGAAATTGTTTCCTACCTACATGGACAAGGATAGGTTTCCTGAGGAAGAAAAGAGAAAAGAGAAGAGAAGGAGCCACTGCTAGGATACTTATTGGGAATAAGATGGAGAATCCTGAGTACTGGATAAGCAGGAAACAGAGGAGGAGGAAGTTAGTCCTGTATATGCAGGAAAGAAGGTATCATAAAGAAATTACATCCTAGGACTGGGAGTCTAGCTGAGTGGTAGAATACTTGCCTAGTATGTGCATAGCCCTGGGTTCCATCCCTAGCATTGCAAAAACAAACCAAAAATTGCATCCTAATCAATGTTTCCAGGGGGATAGACATCTTTTTGCATTCAGCTTTGCTTAATGACCTCACATACCTATCCTACTGTCATGGCAGTGAGGACTGCATCCTAGTGCTCCTACTGCCTTAACATAAAGAGTTCCCTTTTCTCTAGACCTCCACTCAGGTGACAGTCAGGTCGTTGGCTTGGTGGGAAACATGAGTTTTTAGGATGAGTCAGTAAGAAGGTGAAGCAGTTTGAAGTTTATTAGATGAAGGGTAAGAGATAGTAAATACTTCAGAGCTTACAGGCGCCTAGAGAGAGAGGTGCCCCTGGGTGTCTTCACAACTGGTATATGCATGATTTGGGGCTTTTGAAGTTCCATTGCTCCTCTGGATCCCAGTGCGTGTCTGGTATAGATTTACAGATTGAAGAGGAGCATTGTTAAAATGCCTAGATTTGGATAGTCCAGGAAATTCCTACTCTATCTAGTCACAGGAAATGACCTAGGTCTGTTAGCTAGGAAATTACCTAGGTCTGTTAACTTTAATTATACTCCATAATCTGATTTGGTGAGATTCTCAGGGAAGCATTGGTTTCTGTAGTTCTTACAATAGCCTTTCTCTTCTGGTTGCGTTGGAATTCTAGGCTGCTAAGACTCAGATCCCTGGCTGGAAAAGCCCTTTCTTTCCCATGTCCTCAGATTTTTCCCTGTCTTTTTATCCTGCCTCACTGCCCTGGTTCATTTGTAATAAGTGATTCTTTTAATAAGTGTAATAAGTGATTCTTCACTTATAGTAAACTACCCCAGCTTTAAAGTGTATAACTAAGGGAGATACGTGTCTGTGAAGTTATCACCACAATGAGATAATGAACGCTTCTACCATCCCTAAAAGTTTCTTCCTGCCTTCTTACAAATGCTCAGTCTTGGCTCTTCACACTTTCTGTAGGCATCTGCTTTCTGTCACTATTATTTTGCATTTTTCTTGAACTTCATATAAATGGAATCATGCTGTATGTATTCCTTTCACTTGGCATAATTATTTTGAGATTTATCCACATTACATGTAGGAATAGTTCATTACTTTTTAACTGCTGAGTATTATTCCATTGTGTGGATAAGGTATAATTTGCTTATTCATTTGTCGGTTGATATACATTTGGAGGGGCTGGGATTTAGCTCATTTGGTAGAGCGCTGCTCTGAAGTTTCTGAGGTCCCGAATTCGATTCCCAGAACTGCAAAAGTGGGAGGAGGATGTGGCAACCCACTCCCAAGGCAATCCTGAAACAATTTGCCATTGAAAACCCTATGAGGGTCGCTATGAGTCAGACATGACTCGATGGCACCTAACAAAAACAACATACATTTGGATTATTTCTACTTTGAGGATAATAGCAATAAAGCTGCTATGAATGTTTATATATAGATCTCTATGTGGATCTATGCTTTTAGTTCTCTTGGGTAAACACAAATAACTAGAATGACTGGGTCATATGGTAGGTTAACTGACCAACTTCTTTCAAAGTGATTGTATCATTTCACTTTCCCATTTGTATGGGAGCTCTGGTTTCTCTGCATCCTTTGCCAATACTCAATATGGTTGTACTTTTTAATTTCAGCCATTCCAATAAGTATATGGTGGCATCGTCTTGTGGTTTCCATTTGCATCTCCCTAATGACTGGTGATGTTGACCATCTTTTGCTATGCTTATTTGGTTTCTATGTATCTTCTTCAGGAAACACTCTATTCAAATCCTTTGCCCATTTTAAGAAAACTTGGCTGTTTTATTTTTAAGTTTTAAGAGTTCTTCATTATCCTGAATATAAGTTCTTTATCAATGTAAGCTTTGTAAAAATTTTTACTCAGTCTTCCAGTAGTTTTTGCTTTTTTTTTTTTTTCTTACTTATGTCTTTCAAGGGAGGCAGTGTGGCTCAGTTGGTAGAGTGCAGCTCTGTACTCTCTGAGGCGCTGGGTTTGAAACCCAGCACAGCAAAAATGGGAGAAGGATATGGCAATCCACTCCTGAAGCAATAGTGAAGCAATCAGCCATTGAAAGTCCTATGAAGAGTTTTGTTCTGTTGTATATAGGGTTGCTATGAGTTGGGCCTGACTTGAGGACACCCAACAACAACAACAAAAACAATGTGTTTCAAAAAACAGAAGTTTTTAACTTTCACTTTTGGTATTATGGCCAAGAAATCTTTGTGTAACTCAAAGTTACAAAGACTTTCTACCAAAATTATAGTTTTTGGTTTTGTATATAGGCCTATGTTCCATTTATAGTTAAATTTTATATATAGAATAAGGGTTCAATCTAAGTTCAATATTTTGTTTATAGTAGGTTCAATTGTTGCAGCATGATTGTTTGAAAAAACTGCCTTTTCTCCACTAAGTTATCTTTGCAACTTTATGAGAACAGTTGTCCACATATATGTGAGGCTATTTCTGTAAAGTATTCTGTGCCATTAACCGTTTGTCTTTATGTCAATATCATAATGCCTTGATTACTGTAACCTTACAGTAAGTCTTGGAATGAGATAGCATTAGCCTTCTAACTTTGTCTCTTTAAAGTTGTTTTGACTATTCTAGATCCTTTGCATTTCCATATGAAATTTAAAGTTAGTTTGTGAATTTCTCCAAAAAATAAAAAGTAAAAAATAAAAAAAGCCTGCTGGAACTGGATACGGATTGCATTGAATCTATAGAACAATTTGGGGATATCTGACATCTTAATAATTTTTCCACCCATGAAAAAGGAATATATCCCCATTCATTTAGGTCTTCTTTAGTTTTTTTAAGCTAGTTTTGTACCTTTCCATATACATGTTAAACATCTTTTGTTAGATTTATTCCTAGGCATTTCACATATTTGACACTATTATAAATAATAATTTTTTAAAATATAAATTTTTGGTTGTTCCTTGCTAGGAAACAGAAGTATTGCTCATTATTAATACTGATCTTGTATGCTGCCAGTGTGCTAAATTCATTTATTAATACTAATAACATTTTAAGAAATAAATTACAGCAGATTTTCTACATTGACAATCATGCCAATTATTATCTACAGATAAAGGCAGTTTTATATCTTTATTTCCAAGGCAGATGCCTTTTATTTCTTATTCTTCCCTTACTACACTGACTTGACCCTTAAATACATTGTTCAACAAGATGATGAGGACAAGCATCCTAGTGTTTTCTAGATCTTAGGGGAATAGTCTTTCACCATTAAGTATGATGTTAGCAGTATGGTTTTCTAGATGACCTATTTAGTTGAGAAAGTTCTATTCCCTATTTCCTGAGGGTTTATATTAGAACTGGATGTTGGATTTTCTCATTGCTTTTTTCTATATCTACTAAAATGGTCACTATTTTTTTCTTTTAATGCAAACCTTTTAAAAAGTTTAATAGTGCAAATTGTATTGATTAATTTTCTAATGTTTAACCAAACTTGCATTCAGGAGATGAATTCCTCTTGGTCATGATGTATTAAACTTTTTATATATTTTTGGGTTTAGTTTGTTAGAGTTTGTTTAGAATGTTTGTACATATATTCATTGGTCTGTAGTTTTTTTTTTTTTTTAACTGTAATCTATATTGTTTGGTATTTAATCCCTCTGGGCCTGGAGGGGTAGGTTTTTAACCACAAATTCAAGTTCTTTCATAGATATTGAGCTATTCAGTTTATTTCTTCTTAAGTGAGATTTGATATTTCATCTACATTGTCAAATTTATTACTGTAAAGTTGTTCATAATATTTCCTTATTATTTATTTAATATCTGTAGAATGTTTAATGAGTAGCCAATCTCATTCTATTGGTACATTTTTGCTTTTATTTTTCCCTGACTAGTGCAACCAGAGGTTTACTAATTTTATTGATTTTCTCATAGTATTAGCTGTTAGTTTTACTGATTGTTCTCTATCATATTTGTTTTTATTTCCCTGATATTTGCTTTAATATTTACTGTTTCAGTTTTTGTATTTATATTGGATTTAATTTGTTCTTTTTTTCTAGTTTCTTAAGGCAAAACACAAGATCATTGGTATAACAACTTTTTAATCTTCTTCTCAATATGGGATCATATTTTCCTACTTCTTTGGATGCCTGCTACTTAGATGGATGGCAGACACTGTGAATTTTACATTGTTGAGTGTGGGATATTTGTGTTGTCCTAAAAATACTGTTGAGTTTAATTTGGGGATATAATTAAATTACTTGGAAACTGTTTTATCATATTTATCATGGTTTGCCTTTAAGATTCTTTAGGTGGGACCAAAGGTCACAAGAAGCTGTTGAGTCATCTCTGCAATGGTTTGTCAATTCTGATGCTCCTACTTTTCCATCTAATCCTTTAGTGTGGGTCTTTCACTGGCCTTTGGTGGCTTCCTCACATAAATGTGGTGCCCAGCACATTGCTAACTTCTCTTTGTGGATACTTTGCTAAACTTAAGGGCTTTCCATGCACCTCTCTCTTTTCTGACACTTTCCTGCCAGCTTTAATTGCCTTGGTCTCTATCAGACCCTTAGCTCAATCTCTTCAAATCAAGAGTCTGTTAGATTCTACTCTGGTTGCTTCAGGCTGGCAGATTAATCTAGTTCTTGTTACTCTTTCTTGTCTGAAAGTGGAGTTGAAGGGATTCTTTTTTAAACTGTAAAAATAGGTGATCATACTTACATCTGTGCTTTATCTCTAGAAAACAGACTGGTTGTGGTCAAATTTGATCATAAGGAGCCCCCTGCTCAAGATTATAAACCTTGAATTTTTGATTAACATTTAGAGCCACCAAACAGAATTCTCCACAAAGGCAGGGAAATGTTCTGGGCAAGGGGGATTTTTGAGACCAGATGTTAGTGTTATTCTCCAAATAAAAACATAGTAATTATCCTTTCACTGAAATATCTTCAATAGTGATAGTATTTTCTTTTTCTTTCTTTCTTCTTTCTCTTTCTTTCTTTCCTTCCTTCCTTCTTTCTTTCTTTTTCTTTTCTTTCTCTTCCTCCCTCCCTCCCTCCCTTCCTTCCTTCCTTTCTCTTTTCTTTTCCCTTCCTTCCTTCATTTCTTCCTTCCTCCCTCTTTCCCTCCCTCCCTCCATTCCTTCCTTCCTTCTTTCTGAGTGGCAGAGTTTAAACCCAGGACCTCATTCATGCCTGGCAAGTGCTCTACCATGAAGTCAGGCCCTCAGTGCCCCTCTTTTTTTTTCAATTTTGAGACAAGATCTCAGCAACCTGCACAGACTGCCTCTGGCCTCCAACCTGTGATCCTTGTGCCTCCACTTCCTGAGTTGTTGGAATTACAGGTGTGCACCATGGCACCCAGCTCTGAATAATTTCTTAAATATATACCCCACTTTCTTCCGTAAGATCCAAATGCTCTTAATAAATATAGCAATGAATATGCAAACTAAGATCACAATCACAGGGTTTTCTTTCTCATCCCTATTCCTTACCACTGCTTCTGGGTCTGCTCTGTTTTTCTGGCAGGCTATTATCTGTCAGGCATCTATTTTTCTCTTTTTTATCATTCTCTATGTTTATCACTATCTTTCTCATGCTCTCTTTCAGTTTCTCTTTTTCACTACATTGGAACCCAAGGCACATTGCATCTTAATCCTAAAATTATTACTATGTCCATCAAACACTGGCTAAGTCACTTCAACATTCTTTGACTTTTAACAGAATAATAATAAAAGGAAAGCTGGTTAGCATTTCTCTCTCTTGTCTGCCAGGAATCCTGGTGCTAACAAAAGGAATATGTAGGGAAAGTTTTCTCAAGATTCACAGGTTTCATGTATTTAATTCTGCCAGTGTGGCCTCTTATTAAGGGCCTGTAGTGGTTTAGCACCGTGTCAAGTGCTATATTGCGGTACACTGGTAGAGGTAAGCAGTCCCACGGAAAAGGAACTCCCAGGTGCTTTATAATCTTATGATTCTATCCTCTTAGTACAAACCCTGCTTTGGGCTCCAAAGAAGATTTGGTGGGCTAATATTTAGTACAAAGAAGGTGCTTTTTTCATATGTGTTTAACTAGCTTGTATTTAAACATTAAAAATGTTTTGCATTTTTAGCTTGGTCTCATTGGTAAACATTTTCAGAGACAATGAGAGACTGCTTCAAATGGTCCCAAAATAAACAGGTTTTGCCTGGCTTTCCACAGGCACCTTTTTCAAACTTTAGAATGTGGTAGATTTGTTAATTCTTTAAATGTGGACAGGAAAGGCATGTTGAAGCCTCTGTTTTTTCATCTGAGATATGAGAATAGCCAGGTGTGGTGGCACACACTTATAAGCCCAAAGACTTGGGGGGCAGAAGCAAGAGGATTGCAAGTTTGATGCCAGAGGTAGCCTGTGTAATTGAGATCCTGGCCCAATTTTTAAAAAAATTAAAAAGGGGCTGGAGGTGCAGCTGAGTGGCAGAGGGTTTACAAAGCATGCATGAGGCCCCAGGTTCAGCTCCTACCCAGTACTGAAAAAAAAAAATTAAAACACTCTATCCTCTACACACAATCCTTTACACACTATGGATTAAATGAGATCTTGCATACAAACCAGTTAGCACAATGCCTGGCATGTAGTAAGTGCTCAAGTGTTGTCGCTATTGTCATCATTCATCAATCAGAAACTACTTATTGATTTTACACTATGTGTAAGGTCTTATGAAAGGTCACTTTGAACCCAGTGTATCTACATGCGTTTCCTTGTGTAGAAAGAGCAGGAAAACAGTAGCTGCTTGGAGGTTTCATCCCACTTCTTAAAGCTATTATCCCTGGACTATAGTCTAGAGCAAATGTTGGCAAACTTCTTCCATAAAGGACTGGATGGTAAGCATTTTAGGTTTGTGGCCATATGGTCTTTCTCCCCTCCACTCAACTGCTGATCTTATAGATTGAACATTGTCATGTGCAAGACATAAAGGAATGGGCTTGGTTGTGTTCAGTTGCTACAATGGTATAGGGGGAAGACAGACCTTAAAAGAGGCCATTACAATACAGTGCAATAGGATTATGACGGAAGTGGTATGGCATGACCTTGTCCCTCATACTCAAGGTGCTATCGTCAGGCCAGCAGCACTAACATCACAAGGGAACTTGTTAGAAATGCAGCATCCCAAGCCGGGTGCAGTGGTGCATGCCTATAATCCCAGCAGCTCGGGAGGTGGAGGCAGGAGGATCAAAGTTCGAGATCAGAGGCAGTCTGCATAATTTGGTGAGACCCTGTCTAAAAAAAGTAAAAAAAAGGGGGGGGCTGGGGGTACAGCTCAGTGGTCCAGCACCTGGAAAGTATGCAAGCACAAAGCCCTGGGTTCAACCCCCAGTACCAAAAGAAGAAGAAGAAGGAGGAGGAGGAGGAGGAGGAGGAGGAGGAGAAATGCAGCATCCCACACTTGGCCCAGCACTGTGGGGGCAGAGCCTGCATCTAATCAAGGAATCTCTGACAGAAGGGTGCTTTATAGGAGGAAGAATATCCCATCTGAAAGCTGAAAGACAGGCTTAAGTGTGACGAATGGGCAGGGCACATCTTTCAGGCTGAAAGAACATCAAGTGCAGAGGCCTGGAGCTAAGAGAGAGCATGTTTGAGGAATTAAAGAAGTTAGGGGACTCACAGCATTATTAAGGTGCCAAAACTACTGTAGATTGGAAGAGATTTAACCCACAGCAAATGCAGAGACTTGACTTTGATTAGATCTTATTACGAAGAAACCATCATGAAAAGACATTTCTGAGACAATTGAAAATTGAAATACAGAATGAGAGTTGATACCACTGGTTGTGATAATGGTCTTGTGTTTGTTTTTGTAGTTGTTAGGGGCCATCAAGTCAGGTCTGACTCATAGCAATCCTATATACAGCAGAACAAAACACTCTCTAGCGCTATGCCATGCCCAGCACTACGTCAGTGCTTCTCTGCTATTCATAGGGTTTTCAATAATGGATTGTTTTGGGAGTGGGTTGCCAGGTCCTTCTCCCTAGCCTGCAGCACCTGGTATTCCCAGATGGTCTCCCATCCAAGGACTAACCAAGCCAAACCTGCTTAGCTTCCAAGATCAGGTGGGATTGGGTGTTAGGGTGCTATGGCTGCAGGCAGGTCTTTTGTTTACATAAGAAAATATCTGTATTCACTAGAAGTACATGTGGAAGGATTTAGGGGTGAAATGACCTCATGATAGGAATTTGGCTGAAGAAATAGCCATAAAAAGGGAGGCCACCAACAAGGAATAGATGAAGCAAATGGAGGGAAAAGTGAATAATTTTTGAATCAGGGCCACATTTGGCCCATTTTACTGGTATCTCTTCTTTTGTGTACTTTTGAAAATTTCATAATAAAAAAGTTAAAGAAGAACTTTGAACTGCATCAAATCTCTTATCTCTGAATTTATGTGAAGCTTAGCTCATGATTAAACTCTCCCAAGAGTTGTGCACAAAGTAATATTTTCCTTCTTTGAAGCCAATTCAGAAATGCTTGAAATAGGTCACTCTGAGCTCAGTGGATTTATGTGCATTTCTTTTCATTGGAAAGAGCAGAAAATAATGTCTTCACGGAGGTTTCACTCCATTTCTTAAAGGAGACTGGGATTGGGAGCCTCTGCCCAAGGCAGCCTAGACTTTCACCCAGATGCTAGCCAGGCCTGCAGCATAGGGGGCTGTGTTCTTCATTTGGACAGAAGAAGGATATGCCTCTTTGTGCTCCTGGGTTTGGAATCAAGCATATATGTCAGAGGCCTTTGGTGATGAGGATTACAGATTTTTAACTGAGGAGTAGTTATTGCATTTTTAAAAGGATCAGTAGAAAGGAAATGAGGACAATCAAAAAGGGGTGATTTTGGAATCACCATTTGCCAGCTCTGTATCCTGGAGAAAGCTACAAGGTCTCTTGAGACCTCATGTCATCGTTAGTAAAATTGCTTTGACGATTTAATAAGATAACATGCATACTCTTGGATTCATTGGAAACTGAAAGAAGTGATAATGTTAGCTGCATATTTTATGAGTTGGACTTCCTAGTATTCACCATTTCTTAGGTGTCTTGTTAAGCTTATCTTTCATTTGCCCTTATGTTGGTGCTAAATTAGGATTGCCAAGTGGTGAATCCAAAATTTTACTATTCTCCCAGCATTGTGTCTTCATCTCCAATGCTGAAAGTGGCTCTTTAGCATGTGCCTTTTAACTTGGACCTTTTCCCCTGAATGTTGATTCCTAGAGGTGCAGAGACCATCTTGTGGCCCTCTTAGCCTACAACCTAAGGGTAAGAAAGTAGAAAGGGAGAAAGAGCCTAAGTCTTCCATAGTGTGGGCCTGTACCACAGCTAGACTATTCACGGAATCTCACCATTAAAGAACATATATTTCAGAATTTCAAACTCCAATTATCTCTAAAATTAAGGAAGGAAGAAATCAATCAATCAATCAGGTGTAGGTGAAGAAGTGTGGCAGAATATGGACAAATGATGAATTAGGAGAATAAATACATGGGTTTAATATACTTTTCTTTTTTACTTCTCTGTATGTGTGTGAAAATTTTTGTAAGAAGTTAAAAGAAATTTGAACTTCAACATACTTTCAGTTTTTATTATGTGAAGCTCCAGCTCTTAATTAAGCTCTTTCACAAGCAGAGTGCAATGGTTTCTTGTTGGCAGTTTCCATTGGCCACATCTATACATCCCAGGTTCACCTTAATACGCCCACTGTGCTGCTGCCCCCTGCTGGCCCTGCCATTTTGTTTGCCTGAGATTAAGTATTCCACAGTGTCAGAGTCCTGTTATGAACTCCCACCCCTGCAGATTTTTAGGGAAAGAGCAGTCTATTGATTTTAAATGATGTTTAATACATGAATGCCCCTTCTATTCAAAAATTTTTAATGCTTTCCTTGTATAAGCACCATGGACATATAGAGAGATATTAGAGACATGAAAGCCACTGCCTTTGAGGTTCATTTTGTGGGAAGAAGGATTCATGAAATCCCCCCCCCCACACACACACCTGATGCCTTATCCCCTCTTTGATTCTGATGCTTCTGATTTTTTCAGTTCTCTGCTGTGGACACCTGGGATATATTTCTGAAATCTCATTCTTTCTGTTTTTATTTCATCTTAGGATTCATGGGCATGAAGCTGTTGAAATAGTTAGAAAAAAATAACTATTTGAGACAAACCATGGATATAAGGCTGAGTGCAGGTTTCTGGAGAGTGCTGGATTCAGTTTCCAATGTGTGCCCAAGTTTGCTAGCCCCTGGGGAACTAAAGTATGCAACATATGTGGGTGGTTTGCTGGTTTCTGGAAAAGCCGGCAGTAGTCTAACTGGGCTTAGAAACAATACTATCCTTTTCATTCAGAAGAAACCTTGAATGTGGGTATTTTGCCAAAGAGATCTGGGAATCTCTTATGTAATCCCAGGTAAGAATAGAAATTGTACCACCAAGGCTTTTTAACCCGAGTCAAAAAAGTTGCAGTATCTTTTCAGGTTCAAAAAATGTAAATGGGTCCATATCTTTCTTTCTTAATATTAGGTTATACATGGAGACTGCCTTGTAGGAAGGAATCTAACTTTCCTAAGCAGTTTCCCAAATCCCCATGGCTTCTGGGTAACTAAAGCAGGTTGTTTTCATGTTCTTTATTCTTTCATTCAGGAGCACATAGAAATGTTTTATGACTAGTGGAAGGCAGGTAGGCACGAAGTGGCCTCATTTAGTTTATTCATACAAGGGTGGTGTTAAAGATGAAAGGGAATTTAGAGAGATTATCTAATTCACTCTCATCACTTTATAGACATGGAAACTGAACACTATGTGAGGTTTCCCACATGTCCCATCGCTCAGTCATTGGTAGTTCAGGAACTGGAACATAGACATCTTTTCAAGAGTACTTGGAATAGTTACCAAGGTAGACCATGTCCTGGATCGTAAAAGAAACTTTCACAAATTTAAAAGAATTGAAATCAAACAGATATGTAGAAACCAATAACTCAGTAACAGAATAACAGAAATATAACAAGAAATTCTCCAAAATTTGAAAAAATATACAACACACTTTAAAATAATTCAGGCATTAAAGAGCTTCCAAGAATGCTGGAAAACACCTATAGTCCCAGTGACTCTGGAGGCTAAGGCAAGAAGATCAAGAATTTGAGGCCAGAGGAAGCCTGCACAATTTAGCAAGACCCTGTATCAAGATAAAAAATATAAAAGGATCTGGAGGTGCAGCCCAGTAGTAGAGCACCTGCCCAGTATTTGTGAGGCCTGGGAGTCAACCCCCCAGTACTGAAAAAAAATAGTATTTTTTCTTGAAGAAAATTAGAAAATATTTTGAATTGAATGAAAGTGAAAATAAAATATACTAAGATTTGTGGAATATTGTGCTTACATGGAAACTTACAGTGTTAAATAACTACATTAGAAAAGATGAAATATTTCACTTCAATAATCTCAACTTCCACCTTAAAAAACTAGTGAAAGGAAAGCAAAATAAAGTCAAAGCAATCATAAAGAAGGAAATAAAGATAAATGCAGAACTCAATGAAATTGAAAACAAAAAAATTGAGAAAAATCAATAAAATCAAGAACTGATTTTTGGAAAAGAAAAATAAACCTATAGCAGAAACAACAAAGGAAACAAAAGGAAGAAAGAAAAGGGAAAGAAAAAAGCTTTAACACTGAGAGTCTCACATCTCAGGAAATCCTTTATTCCTGAGCAAACAGGGAGGTTGGCAGCCTACAAAAGATTACCCAGAGATAAAAATGGGAGAGGGGGGCGTATTTTAAACTCTGCAGACCTGGCAAGGATAAAAGGAAATAGAACAAATGCCACTTCACAGAAAAATTCAACAACTTGAAAACTGCAAGTTACCAAAACTCACCCAAGATGAATTAGATAATTTGAGTATTATAATTATCAAAAAACATGAATTCATAGTTAGCATCCTTCTGAAAAAGAAATCTGTAGGCCTAGGTGGTCTCACTGGAAAAATCTACCATTCATTTTAAGAAATAAAACCTGTTCCACATAATTCTTTCAGAAAATAGAAGAGGAAGAAATACCTCCCAACTTATTATATGATTACCAAATCACTCTGAACAAAAACCCAATAAGATATAGGAAAAGAAAACAAGAGACCAACATTCCTCATTAATACACATGCAAAAATTTTAACAAGATTTTAGCAAATTCAATCCAAAATGCTCACTTGTGTGTGTTCTCTCTTCATATGTTTGATACACACACATATATATGTACATACTCATGTATAATATACAAAATACCATGACAAAAGTGAGTTTTATGCTGGAAATGAAAGATGTCAGTTTCAGTATTGAGACAACAATCAATGCAATTTACCATGTTTTTGTTGTCATTAGGTGCCATTGAGTCGGGTCCGACTCATAGCAGCCCTATGTATAGCAGAACAAAACACTTCTGACATTGTGCCAGCCATACAATCTTCTTTTATGTTTAAGCCTATTATTGCAGACACTGTGTCAATCCATTGAGCTGAGGATCTTCCTTTTATTTGTTGACCCGCCACCCTCCCAAACATGATGTCCTTCTCCAGGGATTGGTCCCTCCTAACAACATGTTCAAAATATGTAAGATGTAGTCCAGCCATCCTTGCTTCTAAGGAGCACTGTGGTTGCACTTCTTTTAAGACAGATCTGTTGGTTCTTTGGCAGTTCATGGTATGTTCAATATTCATCTCCAGCACCATAATTCAAGAGCATCAATTCTTCTCCTGTCTTTTTTGTTCAATGTCCAGCTTTTACAACCAATCTGTTGCAACTAAAAATACCATTGCATGAATCAGGCACACCTTCATTGTCAATGTGATACCTTTACTTTTCAACACTTTAGAGATGTCTTTTACTACAACTTTTCCAAATGCAATATGTCCTTTGATTTCTTCACTGCCACTTCCATGGGTGTTGATTGTAGAACCAAGTAAAGCAAAATCCTGGACAACTTTTTCCCATTTGTCCTAAAGTTGTATATTGACTCAGTTGTAAAGATTTTTGTTTTATTGATGTTGAGATGCAATCCATACTGAAGGTTGTATTCTTTGATCTTCATCAGCAAATGTTTCAAATCTTCTTCACTTTCAGCAAGCAAAGTTGTGTCATCTGCATAACAGGTTGTTAATGAGTCTTCTTCCAATCATGATGCTGCATCTTTCTTCATAAAGTCCACCTTCTTGGATTATTTGCTCAGCATAGAGATTGAAGAGATATGGTGAAAGGATACAGCCCTGATGCACACTTTTCTTGAATTTAAACCAGGCAGTATTTCCTTGTTGTGTTCAAATGACTGCCTCCTGGTCCACGTACAGATTCCTCATGAGTACAATTAACTGCTTTGGTGTTCCCATTCTTCTCAGTGTTATCCATAATTTGTTATGATCCATATAGTCAAATGCTTTTGCCTAATCAATAAAACATCCTTCTGGTATTCTCTGCTTTTGGCTAATATACATCTGACATCAGCAATGATGTCCCTGGTTCCACACCCTCTTCTGAACCTGGCTTGATTTTCTGGAAGTTCCCTGTCTAGGTACTGTTGTAGTCACTTTTAGTCACTTTTAATGATCTTTAGCAACGTTTTGCTTGTGTGTGATATTAATGACATAGTTTGATAGTTTCCACATTCAGTTGGATCCCCTTTCTTGGGAATAGGCACAAATATGACTTTCTTGAAGGCAGTTGGCCAGGTAGCTGTTTTCCAAATCTCTTAGCATAAACAAGTGAGCACCTCCAGTGCTGCATCTGTTTGTTGAAACATCTCAATTGGTTTTCCATCAAATCCAGGAGCCTTGTGTTTTACCAGTTCTTCCTTCAGTACTATCTGTTCCTGATCCTAGGCAACCTCTTGAAGTATTAGTCACCCACAAATTCTTTTTGATATAATGACTCTATATTCCTTCCATCTTTTTTTCATGTTTCCTGCATCATTTAATATTTTTCCCTATAGAATCCTTCATTATTACTTCTTGAGATTTGAATTTTTTTCCATTCTTTAAGCTTGAGAAAAACAGCTTATGCTCTTTTCATTTGGTTTTCTATCTTCAGTTCTTTGCACATGTCATTATAATACTTGATTTTTGTCTTCTCAAGCTGCCTTTGAAATCCTTTGTTTAGTCCTTTAACTTCATCATGTTTTCCTTTTCCTTTAGCTACTTGATATTCAAGACAAGTTTCGGAGTCTCTTTTGACATGTAATTTGGCCTTTGCTTTTTTTCCTGCCTTGTTAATAAACTTCTGCTTTCCTTATGAATGACATCTATGATGTCATGCCCTAGCTCATCTGGTCTTCTATCATTTGTATCTAATGTATCACATCTGTTGTTGAGGTGGTCTCTGAATTCAGGTGGGATATACACAAGGTCATATGTTAGCTCTTGTATACTTTTTGTAATTTTCTTAAGTTGATGGTCTGATCTAAGATCAGCACCTGGTCTTGTCCTGACTTTTGATATTGAGCATTTCCATTATCTCTTCTACAAATGTAGTCAGTTTAGTTCCTGTATATTCCATCTGGTGTATTCCATGTGTATAGTCACTGTTTATGTTGGTAAAAAAATGTATTTGCAATGAAAAAGTCATTAGTCTGACTGAATTCTGTCATGAGATCTCCAGCATCATTTCTGTCACCAAGGCCAAATTTTCCAACTACTGAGCCTTCTTTGTCTCCAACTTTTGTGTTCCAATCACTAGTAATTATCAGTACACCCTAATTGCATGCCTCATCTATTTCAGATTGCAGAAGCTGGCAAAAATCCTTCCTATGTTCATTTGTAGCCTTAGTGCTGGGTGTGTAAATTTGAGTACTACTCATATTAACTGGCCTTCCTTGTAGGTGTATGAATATTATTCTATCACTGACAGCATTATCCTTCAGGATAGATGTTGAAATGTCTTTTTTGATGATGAATGCAACTCCATTTCTCTTTAACCTGTCATTCCTGGCATAGTACACCATATGATTATCTGATTCAAAATGGTACATGCTAGGCACATTTTAGCTCACTGATGGCCAGAATGTTGATGTTTATGTGCTCCATTTCCCTTTTGATAATTTCAAATTTTCCTAGATTCATACTATGTATATTCCACATTCTAGTTATTAATGGATGTTCATAGTTGTTTCTTCTCATTATGAGTCATGCCACAGGAGCAAATGGAGGTCCTTGGAGATTTACTCCATTCCCATCATTAGGGTCCACTCTACTTTGAGGAGGCAACTCTTCCTCAGTCATGTTTTGAGTTCCTTCCAACCTGTAGGGCTCATTTTTTCAGCAGTAAACCTGACAGTGTTTCTCTGCTATTCATAGGGTTTTCAATGGCTAATGTTTCGGGGAGTGGGCTGCCAGGTCCTTCCTTGTAGTCTGTGTTAGTATGGAATCTCAGCTGAAAGTGTCTACCATGGGTGGTCCTTCTGGTATCTGGAATACTGATGGCACAGCTTGCAGCATTACAGCAACACAAAAGCCCCCACAGTATAGCAAACTGACAGTCATCTGGGGATACTTAAGCCATAATCCATTGACTGGTTGATTGACTAAGCTCTAGCCAATTGAGTTGTTTCCAATTGAGTTGTTTCCTATAACTCCCTTCAGTTTTTCTAGGAATGCTGTCAGATCTTATTGTTGGTTGGAGTTCTCAGAAGTTGCTCTGGGAGCTGCCTGAATCATGAATTCTGTTTAGCTTTGCTCAACTAAATTCTACTAAATTTAATTTTTCTAAGAAATGTTCCCTTTTAACATTTCTATTATGTTACTTCTGACTTTGTGGGTTTGGATAATGTTGTTGTTGTTGTTAGGTGCCGTCGAGTCAGCATCCGACTCATAGCGACCCTCATAGGGTTTTCAATGGCTGACTGTTTCGGGATTGCCTTGGGAGTGGATTGCCAGGCCCTTCTCCCGTTTTTTTGCGGTGCTGGGAATTGAAGTTGGGACCTCAGAGACTGCAGCGCAGTGCTCTACCAACTGAGCTAAATCCCAGCCCAAATTTAATTTTTCTAAGAAATGTTCCCTTTTAACATTTCTATTATTTTACTTCTGACCTTGTGGGTTTGGATAATAGGTATCCAAATTTATTGGAATTAGTATAAAGCTATTGTATGGCTTTATACTAATTTATTGTATAGTAGCTAAGTCATTGGTGTGAGATTCAGGAGCTCTCCTCCAAAAAAAAAAAAAAAATGGCATTGATGATGTTCCTTTTGTCTGCTTATGTGCTTTTCCTCCCATTCTCAGTTGGGAACTGTCTGTGTTGTTCACCCAGGAACTGACCCTAAGATGAGGGCTCAGGGTACATAATTTCTTTGTGGGTGGAAGGGACCACAGTAGGGAGGTAAGGTGGTGCTGTCAAGGCAACTGCCACCATGGATGCATGCAGCCTAAACCTGCTGGGGAGATTCTGGCAGCAAATGGAAAGTACCTAAAGTTGCTAAGGGGGCAGTTTGTTGGAAGTGTTTGTCTGGCGACTCCCAGAAGTCATTGGTGGAGGGCTGCTCCTGGGAAACATTAAATTCCTAGCATTTCTGGCCTGCCATGTGGGCACTGAAGTGGGCTCCAGCAGCAGAAGAAGGTTTTTGGGCAAAAAAGTGCCATGCCACTGGTGTCAAGTCTGGTGGCACACAATGAAGTGGGCAGGAAATTCCAAGCCACTGCTGCAAGAACAAGTTGGTAATGCTTACAGTGGCTGAAATTCTGCATGTTGATCTATTATTGTTACCATTATATTTGACCATGTTAGACTTCTCTAACTGCCAACTCCAATTTCATTCAGAGCTCTCTGGCTTCTCACTGTCTATCACTGCTGTGTTCAAATGCCAAATAAGTACAGATGTTTTCTTTCTTTCTTTCTTTCTTTCTTTCTTTCTTTCTTTCTTTCTTTCTTTCTTTCTCTCTTTCCTCCTCCTCCTCTTCCTTTTTCTTCTTCTTTTCTCTTTTCTCTTTCTTTCTTTCTTTCTTTCTTTCTCTTTCTTTCTTTCTCTTTCTTTCTTTCTACTTTTGTTTTTGAGACAGGATCTCACTATGACTCTATTAGCCAGCTGCCACCACTGTAGCAGAAAAACTAACCAAAAGAAAAATAGGGGAAGAGATTTATTGAAAGCTCACAATTAGTAGATCAGTCTAAAATGGCAACAGGGTAGATGTATCAGCAGCAGGAGGCAGGGTCCATTGCAGATAATCTTACATCTTTGAGAGCAGGAAGCAGAGAGAGTGCAGAGCCACAGGTCTCCAAGGGCATGCCCTCAGATACTAATTTTTGCCAAGTTATACCCACTTCCCTAAGTTCCACAACCTCAGGACAGCACTACAAGCTGGGGACCAAGTGACATGACCTTTGGGAGACATTTTAGTTCCAAACCATAACAGTAGCCTAGGCTGGCCTTGAGCTCACAGTTCTCATGCCTCAGCTTCTCAAGTGCTAGGGTTACAGGTGTGGGCTACCATGCTAAGCTTTTCTGGATATGGTTGCATCTTTTATTTGTAATCACATATAGACAATCAGAATGATGTAATAGAAGAGAAAATATTACAACTAAAGACGATCGGAAAGAGAAGTGTGGTTGGGAAAGAGAAAGATGAAAACAACGAGAAGCATTTGTTTTCTAGGAAATGGCATTAATGGATACCTGAGGAAGGAATTCTTGGATGGAACAGAGGGGTGCTAAAATGGGAGCCCTGAAGACAAACTGTACATATGCCCCCACCCTAAGGCCAGCCACATCTCCACATTAGAGGGGCAATGAGGGAGAAACTCTAGTGGTTCAGTGGAAGAGATAATAGAATCCTATGCTCACCCCAGTTTGTGCAAATCCTTAATAACATCCCAGCTTTTACCCTTAGCCATGAGGTCATCCTACTTGATCTACTAGAATGATGCTTGCCACATTAGTCTTCAACTCAAGCAAGCTCTAATCAATATGGAGCTATAATCTGTAATTCTTCCTGAAATCTTCCAGGAACAGAAGCTACTTTGTTTTAAAAAGCCATTATTTTCTTAGAGCAGTTTTAGGTTTACAAAAGTGGAAAGGGAAGTACAGAAACTTCCCATACACCCTCTCTGCCTACACATGCATAGCCTTCACCATTGTCAATACCTCAACAAGGTGGCATATTTGTTATCATTGATAAGCCACCATTGACTCACCATAATCATCCAGAGTCCATATTTTACATTAGGGTTAACTCTTAGTGTTGCACATTGTATAGGTTTAGACAAA
>VMDO01014375.1:0-54809 GCA_007922755.1 Pedetes capensis | reverse complement strand
AACTGTAGAAGATATTCTCCTAATATTTCACCTTATTTTCTTCATTAACTCTGAATGTGAATGTGTCTATTTATCAATCTCACTTTGTTGTATTTGTGCTTTGGAATTAAGTCTGAATATTTCAACAGAATTTAGAATTTTAAAACTTGGATTTGGAAATGTATTTTTATTAATGGTAGTAATGATATTTGTCATTTAGTTCATTGTTTCCATAAAAACATATTCCTACACATTAAATGTCCAGTAAATAATTATTTATTATCCAGAATTACTAGGTATAAAATGTTAGTAGTCTCTGCTTCATGTATCTGTATATAATCATGCATGTATGTATATATAAATTGCATGTAACTCTGTAGTTATATGAATTATATATGGTTGTATGAGTTATGTACTTCTCTATGCCATATAAGTGGTGTAAGTTATATATTTACACAGCTTTCCCACTTCTATCTTATATATACCATATATATATATATATATATATATATATATATATATATATATATATGTATGTATTTTTTTCCCCTGGTACTGGGGGTTGAACCCAGGGCCTCAGTCTTGCATGCTTTGCAAGTGCTGGACCACTGAGCTGCACCCCCAGCCCGTTTTTTTTTTTTACATTTTTTTTTTTAACTTTTTTTACTTTTTGAGACAGGGTCTCACTAAGTTTTGCAGACTGCATCTGGTCTTGTACTTGTGATCCTCAAACTAGCCACTGATGTTATCTCATGTATGATTATTACCCATAAGGTGCCATTTAAAAATAGTTTAAATTAGAAAACATATACAGAGAACAAAGTATATTTCTCTAAGTACAAATTATAATACTGTAGAAAGGAATATAATTATTTTGTGAATTTGACACCATCATTAGGTTACATTTACTCTGACTCCAAAATAGAAACCAAAATTATAGATAAAAAATAATAAAAGAAAACACAAGGACAATATTACCTAACAAATAATGAAGAACTATAATAAATAAATTGCAACATTTAACCCAGTGACAAGACAAGAAAGCTTAAGAGAAGTTTAATAATTGTTCATTCCTGATCTGGGCACGGTGTCTTGTAATCGCAGTGACCCCAGAGGAGGAGGAAGGAGGGCTGTGAGTTCGAGACCACAGCCAGCCTGTGTAAGTGAGAATTTATCTCAAAATAAAAAGTAAAAAAAGGGCTGGGAGTGCCACTCGGTTGTACAGCACTTTCAAAACAAGCATGAAACCCTGGATTCAATCCCCTCCTATCACACAAAAAAGTTCATTCCTTCATTTACTCATTCATTTATCAATTTTTAAAACTTGTTGAGTATTTACTATACAATAAGCACATTTTAATTGCTACATTGCTTTTTATTTTTCCCAATTTATTGCATGAACACAAAAAGGAGAAATGATGCATTAATTCTATTTCTCAAGGAAGAAAAGGAAAGAGACTATAAAAATAATATTTAAAATACATTTTTAATATAGACACGTGAATGATTTAGTACTCTCTGGTATAGTAAAAGCTATAGAGTTTAATCAAATGAGAAATGTCAACAGGTTAAAACAAATGAGGAAGTAACAGCAGGATTAGAATAGATATGGAACAAGTTCAGGAAGTTAACCATTGGTGATGTGAGAGGTCGTCAGCATCAAGGAGTGTTCATCATGTGTGTCACCTTCCAAAAATGTAGGAAAGGATGATCATAGATTATTTAAGAAACCCAGGTTTCTTGATGGACTTTAGCTAAAACACAACTATAAGCTTCATAGGAAGATTCCAATGATTTGGAAGAACCATATTTTTGGTTTATAGATACTAACTTTCAAGAAAAGGAGTTAAAATTTAAGGAAAAGAATTCAGCCTCAAGAAGGATAGAGAAGAGTAGTATCCACCTTTTTATATGTAAGGAAACTATATGTATTCAGTTATTGAGACTGGACCCCAAGATCAATGGAAGGAAAGCAGCAAGCTAATTTGGGATTTGACAATGCCTTTGTCTTGATGTCAGCTAAAGCAGTTCTTTATCTTCCTCTGGATAAGGAACAGACTGGTCTCACAGACATAGGTGGTGGGAGTAAAGGTAGAGGGAGGCAGAGGTGGGAGGTAACCAAAGAGAGTGAGGTGATATTGACAGTGACATGGTGCTAGAGATACACTGCAAAAATTCATTAAGATGTGCTGAGACTTCTCAATATATTAGTGGTTTATGAAGTATTCATATATTCATATCTATCAATACCTGAGAGCAATATATATACACATATGTACATATATATATATGGAGAACTTAGGAAGAATCCTAAGATTTCCTGGATCCAGGAAAATAAATTGAAATAACTTTGTGAATTTTTTGTTTTTCAGCTATTTCTATGAAAAGAACACTTCCTAAACACAAGGGAGAGAAATCGCTCTGGGACTTCTGCTCCTGGTTGACAGATATCCAGCAAATAGAACTACTTCATGGAGATTTGTACAGCTCTAGTTAGAGAAGTTCTGCTCAGTTTTGCCTGTGTCCAAATACAAGTTATCTCTTTCTTGTAACATCTTTTAATCAGCTCTGCAGGTTACAAGTTTTAGAGTTAACATTTTTAGATCTGTACTGGAATGAAGTGCTCCCAATAAATTCTGCATTGTGCCCTGTGGAATAAAGATGATGACAGCATATAAATTTAACTTTCTCTACTCTTTTCTTGACAGCATCTTAGAGACAAATTTGAAAGCTGATTCTAATTGTTTTACTTTTGTAATCTATATATTAAATTCACAATGTATATAATCATGTTTATACACATGAATGTATACATGGAATATGTATTCATGCTGATTGTCCATTTGTATTTTAAAATAATTTAAAAATATTTCCTTGAGTTGTAGTAATAGCATGGCCTTTCAATAAGCAAAACATGTAAATAAATATTATAGTTTGTCAGCTCTAAGATTAACCATTGATAAAATTCAAGACTTTTGGAAAAAATGAATAAGAAGTAGCTTCTGCATTAAATATACAAATTTAATTATGTAAGATTAATCCTTTTTCCAAGAATCTGAAAATGTACAGTAATGTATATCTTGTTCTTGAGGGCATATTATGTCTTAAATGCATTTTAATAGAACTGACTGAAAGAGAAGCAATTTATTCTAGTTTGTATTTCCATGTATGGTTTCATCTATCTATCTATCTATCTATCTATCTATCTATCTATCTATCTATTTACTTATTTATTTATGTGATACTAGAGGGTTGAACCTGGGGCCTTGCACATACTTTGCAATCACTCTATCACTGAAATGCATGCCCAGCCCCGTTTCTAAATTTTTTATCTTGAGTCAGGATCTCACTAAGTTACATAGGCCACCTCTGGCCTCAAACTTGTGATCATCCTGCTTTTGCCTCTCAAGTTACTGGGAATACAGGCATGTGTCACTCTGACTGGCATATCTATTTTGGAAGAAAATAAATCTTCAATTTTCCCTTTGAGAGTATGCAAATATTTTCCACAGACATCATGATAGAAAAAATCCAAATGTCTTTTTACAAAATTACCATTAACTTGATATCCATATATATATATATATGTATATATATACACACACACATACATACATATATATATGCAATATGTTCATAGGTGTGTGGAAATATAAGTGCATAAATTTTGCTAATATTTTATAATTGTATAACATGATGATGGAAAACTTATTTTTGTCATATTAAAATTGAAGGAAAATTTTCTTTCAATGAAGAAAATGTAACAATTGTAAAGACCTATGTACCAAATGGGCTGGGATTTTAACTCAGTTGGTAGAGTGCTGCACTGCAGTCTCTGAGCTCCCGAGTTCAATTCCCAGCACCGCAAAAATGGGAGAAGGAACTGGCAGTCCACTCCCAAGGCAATCCCGAAGCAGTCAGCCATTGAAAACCCTAACAGGGTCGCTATGAGTCGGATACCAACTGGACGGCAACCAACAACAACAACAACAATGCACCAAATATTGTTGTACCTATCTTTATAAAGCATGCAGCGGTAGCCCTGTGGCATCTGATCCCGTCAGATCTCGGAAGCTAAGCAGGGTCAGGCCTGGTTAGTACCTGGATGGGAGACCGCCTGGGAACACCAGAAGCTGTAGGCTTGGGAGAAGGACCTGGCAACCCCCTCCCAAAAATCAATCTGCCATTGAAAACCCTATGCACAGCAGAGAAGCACTGACAATAGTGTTTTCCCTGTTGTACAGAAGGTCGCTATGAGTCGGATACCGACTCGACGGCACCTAACAACAACAACAACATCTTTATAAAAAAAACCATTAATGGTCCTAAAGGACTTTATAGGCCCAGGAACTAAAATGATAGGGAATTTTCATACCCTACTTTCAGCAGGAGACAGATACTCTAAACAAAAAATCAGCAGTGGTATTTTGGATTTACATAACATCCTTGACCAATTGGACTTTACTGAAAACTACATAATATTTCATCCAACAGGTGCAGAGTGTTCATACTTATCAGCACCACATTGTACTTTCCCCCAAATTAACTATATTTTGGTTCATAAAAGTTGCCTTAATAAATATAAAAATTCTAAAATTATTCCTTGTACTATATTAGAAAATAATGCAATAAAATTAGAAATTAAATGCAACCAAAATTCATTAACCTTACAAATACATGAAAATTAAACAACTCACTTTGGAATGACTATGAGTCATTGAAGAAATCAGTGGACAAATCAAAAATTTCTGTGACTATAATGAAAATGAAGATACAACCTCTCTCTGCAATATAGCAAAAGCATTTCTACATGGAAAATTTATAGTAATGAGTGCTTACATTAAAGGAACAGAGAAGTTCCAAATAAACAATTTGTTAGATCACTTTAAGGTATTAGAGAATCACCAACAATATAGTCTCAAAATAAGGAGTCAAAAAATGAATAATAGAAATCAAAGAAGAAATTAAGGAATTGGAAATTTTAAGAATATCACCCTGCAAAAAATTAATGAAACTAAGACTTAGTCCTTTGAAGAGAGAAAAATTGATAGGCCTTTAGCTGAATTGAGAGAGAGAGAGAGAGAGAGAGAGAGAGAGAGAGAGAGAGAGGGAGAGAGAGAGAGAGAGAGAGAGAGAGAGAGAGAGAGCGCCAAATCCATAATATTATACATGAAAACGGGGTGATTAGGTATGACTTCTGAACCAGTATTCCCCAAAAAGGGACAACACAGGTGAAATTGATAAATTATTTAACAGTTATGATGTCAAAATTAAATTTTAATATTTAAAATAACTTATATAGACCTATGACAAGGAATGAAATTGAAGTGATAATAAAGATTCCAATAAACAAACAACAACAAAAACAAGTTTGGGTAGTTTTGCACCTGAATCTTATCAAATCCTTAGAGTAGAATTAATTCCTTTTCCACTTATTTTACAACATACAAAAGGAAAGAATTCTTCCAAATTCATTCTATGAAGCCAGTATTATTTTAACACCAAAGCCAAAGACTCAATAAACATGAAAATTATAGACTAATTTTTTGATGAGCAAATATGCAAAACTTCTCAAGAAAATATTTGTACATAAAATAAATCAACATATAAAGAATATTATACATCATGACCAATGGGCTTTATCCCCCAAACACACGATTGGTTCAACAAATGCAAATCAATAAGCATAATACAACACATCAAGATACTTAAATATAAGAACCATGTAGTCATTTTAATACATGCAAAGCAAGCCTTTGACAAAGTCCTATGCTTTGTGATGTCTTGAAGACATTATAAGTTGTAGGAGAGTATCTTAACTTCATTATCACTATACACAACAAACCTACAGCCTGTATTATACTAATTGGTCAAAATTTTAAAGCATTTCTCTCATTAATCCAGAATGAGTCAAGGATGTCTGCTCTCTCCACTCTTATTTAAAATAGTGATTGAAGTACTAGGTAGAAAAACAGGCACACAAATAAAATAGATACAATTTGGGAAGGAGGAAGTTATCTTCATTTGCAGATAACATGATACCAAGAAGATCAGAATGCCTGCAGCCTCGCCACTGTGGCATGTGATCCTGACAGATCTTGGAAGCTAGGCAGAGTCAGGGCTAGTTAGCAGTTGGATGGGAGACCTCCTGGGAACACCAGGTGTTGTAGGCTTGGGAGAAGGACCTGGCAACTCACTCTCAAAAAACAATCAGCCATGGAAAACCCTATGAATAGCAGAGAAGCACAGTAGTGTTTCGTCTGTCATATAAGAATAAGTCGGACACTGACTGGAAGGCACCTAACAACAAGATCTTAAAGTCTCTTATAGAAAACATTTAGATCTAATTAATCTTTAAATAATATACCTGAATATAAAATCAATGCATAAACATCAGTTGTATTCTTATATACCAATAATAAACAAGAAAAGTAAGAAGTTAAATCAACAATTCCATTCATAATATTGTTACTGTTGATGTTATTACATGCTGGTGAGTCGGGTTTCACTCACAGCAACCTTCACAGGGTTTTTAATGATTGTTTTGGGGTTGGTTTTTCAGGAGTGAACTTCTCCCATCTTTTAGCCCCTAAAAAATCTAGAAATTGATCTAAAAGACCTTTTTAATTACAATTTAAAAACACTCAGGAAGGAAATTGAAGAAGATGTTGGAAGATGGAAGAATCTCCCTTGGTCATAGGTTGCTAGAATCAACATTGTTAAAATGGCTATTATTTTCTTCAAAAAACACTCTACAGATTCAACACAGTTTCCATTAGAACTATCCAAAAATTTACTTGGAAACATAAAAGACCTTAAATAACCAGGACAATTCTCACAGTTAAAACCAATGCAGGATGTGTCACAGTACCTGATTTTAATTTATAGTACAAGGCCATAATATTAAAAATTGCTTGGTACTGGCACATAAATAGAAAGGAAGATCAATGAAATAGAATAGAAGATCCAGATATAAACTTACACGCTTACAAACAATTGATCTTCAATAAAGGTGCCAACAACATAAAGGGGAAAAAAGATAGTCTCTTGAATAAATATGTTGGATAAGCCAGATGATCACTTGTAGAAGAGTGAAAATCAATACAAACCTTTCATCCTGTACTAAAATCAATTCAAAATGGATCAGAAATCTCAATCTAAGACTGGTCACTCTAAATATACTTGAAGAAGAAGTAGATAGTATACTTCAACATATGGCTGTAGGCAAGTTCTTTCTTAATGTAACTACAATATCCCAGGAAATAGCACCAAGAATTGATAAAAAGGGGTTATATAAAATTTAAAAGCTTCTGCATTGGAAAGGATACAATTAACAGAGTGAAACTAGAACCTGCAAATGGAAAAAAAAATTCCAATCATTACATCTGGCAGAGGTTTTCGTTTATTTTTATTTTCAGTATTTGAGAGTTGAACCCAAGGACTTGCACATACTTTGCAAGTGCTTTACAACTGGGCTAGTACCCCAGACCATTTTTTAAAACCATTTTTGTCTTGAGACAGAGTCTTGCTAAGTTATGTTGTCTAACTCTGGCCTTGACGCTTTGATCCTCTTTCCTCAATTTTCTTGGCTACTCAAGAAACACAAAACAAAACTATTCTCAGATTTCATCTTTCTTCATTTAGAATGGATAAAATCAACAAAACAAACAAGAAGTGCTGATGAAGATGAGGGGATGGGAAGTTATTCTTTTACACTGCTAGTGGGATTGTAAACTACTACAACCACTGAAGAAAGCAGCATGGAGTTTACTTGGAAAATTAAAAATTAAACTACTATTTAATCCTGCAATTACATTTTTAGGTATATACCCTAGGAAGCTAAGTTTTTATACCATGAAGATACTTGCACATCAGTGTTTATTGCAATACTGTTCACAAGATCATGGAATCAGTCTAGATTTACTTCAGTAGAAGAATGGATTAGAAAATGTATCTCTCTATATCTATCTATCTATCTATCTATCTATCTATCTATCGATAGATCTATAGATCTCTCTCTTCTCTCTCTCTCTCTCTTTCTCTCTCTCTCTCTCTCTCTCTCTCTATATATATATATATATATATATATATATATATATTATTGTTGTTAGGTGCTTTTGGGTCTGACTCATAGCAACCTTATGTATAACATGATGAAACACTACCTGACACTGTGCCATGCACAGGATCTTTTTTATGTTTAAGTCCATTTTTGCAGACACTGTCAATCCATCCAGTTGAGGGTCTTCTGTTTTTATGATTGACCCACCACTCTGCAAACGTGGTGTCCTTTTCCAGAGATTGGTCCCTCCTGACAACATGTCCAAAATAGATTCAGTCTATTCATCCTGGCATCCAAGGTTGTTCTTCTTCTAGGACAGATCTGTTGGGTTTTTTTTGGCAGTCAATATATTCAATATTCATCTCCAGCACCATAATTTAAAAGCATCAATACAACTGTACAATACAACTGTACAATTCTACTGTCTCTGTTATTCAGTGTCTAGGTAAAGATATAATGTAACAGAAAATATCATAGCTTGACATCATTACTTCTCAACACTTTAAAGAGGTCTTTTGAAACAGCTTTTCCCAAAGTAATCGGTCTTTTGATTTCTTGACTGGTCCTTCGGTGGGTGTTGATTGTAGAATCAAGTAAACCAAAATGTCACACAAGCGCAATCTTTTCTCCATTTATAATGAAGTTGCTTTCTGACTCAGTTGTAAGAATTTATTTTACTTGATGTTAAGGTCCCATCCATACTGAAGGCTGTGTTCTTTGATCTTTTTAAGTAAATGTTTCAAATCCTCTTCATTTTCACCAAGGAAAATAGTGTCATTTGCATAACCCATATTGTTAATAAGTTTTCCTTCAATCTTGATGCCACATTCTTCTTCATAAAGTCCAGCTTCTCAGGTTATTTATTGCTCATAGAGATTGAAGAAGTATGGTGAAGGGCTACAGCCATTACATATACCTTTCTGACTTTAAACTAAGCAATATTTCCTTGTTTTGTTGAATGACTGCTTCCTTCTCAATTTGTAAATTCCTCATGTGTAAAATTAGATACTCTAGTATTTCCCTTCTTTGCAATGTTATACATAATTTGTTGTGACCCACAAATGTCTTTGATATTCAATACAACATAAACAGAAATCTTCTGGTATTCCCTGCTTCAGGCCAATATTCACCTGACATCAGCAATCAAGTCCCTGGTTCCATGTCCTCTTTGAATCAGTCATGATTTTCCAGTATTTCTTTGTTAATATACTGTTCCAGTCACTTTTGAATGTTCTTTAGCAGAGTTTTACCTGCATATGAAATTAATGATTTTGTTCAATAATTTCCATATTTGGTTGGATCTCCTTTCTTGGGATTAGGTAGGAATGTGGATCTTTTCCCATCAATTGGCCAGGTACCTATTTTCCCTCTTGGCATAGACAAGTGAGCAATTTCAGTGTTGCATCTGTTTATTGAAACCTCTCAATTGATATTACATCAATTCCTGGAGCCTAGTGTTTTTCCAATTCCTACAAGGCAGCTTCCACTTCTTCCTTCAATATTATTGGTTCCTGGTCATATACAACTTCTTGAAAAGGTTGATCATTCATTAATTCTTTTTGGTATAATGACTCTGTGCATTCCTTCCATCTTCTTCTGATGTTTCCTGTGGCGTTTAATATTTTTCCTCTAGTATACTTCATTATAGGGCTGGGATTTAGCTCAATTGGTAGAGCACTGCACTGCAGTCTCTGAGGTCCTGAGTTCAGTTCCCAGCACCGTAAAAAATGGGAGAAGGACCTGGCAATCCACTCCCAAGGCAATCCCGAAAACAGCCATTGAAAACCCTGTGAGGGTCACTATGAGTTGGATACCGACTCCACGGCACCTAACAACAACAACAACATACTTCATTATTGTCACTCAAAGCTTGGATTTTTTTCTTCAGTTCTTTAAGCTTAATAAATACAGAGAGTGTTCTTCCCTTTTGGATTTCTAGCTCCAGGTCTTTGCACATGACATTATAATATTTGGTTTTGTCTTCTTAAGTTTTTCTGTGAAATCTCTGTTTACTTCTTTAATTTTGTCATTTCTTCTTTTTGTTTTACTGCTCAATGTTCAAGGATAAGTTTGAGTCTCTTTTGACATGTAATTTGGTTTTTCCTTTTTTTTCCCTGTCTTTTTAATAATCTTTTGCTTTCCTCATGAATGATGCCTTTGATATGTTACAATTTGTCTGGTCTTCAATCAGTAGTGCCTAAGGAATTAAATCTATTTTTGGGATGGTTTCTGAACTCAGGTGGCATATACTCAAAGTAATACCTTTTCTCTTGTACACTATGTGAACTGAAAGAAGAATAAAATTTTAGCATTCACAGCTAAATGTACAGACTTGGGGATAATCATGTTAAATTAAAAACTCACTCTCAGAAAGAGAAATATCATGTTTTCACTTATAAGTGGAAGCTAAATGTTTAGGTTACTAATTTTTAAAGTTCTGTTAGTTTTTGTACATCTTTATTACCTATTTATTATTACCATCATTATTATTACTATTATTTATTCCTTGGTAAAAAATTTTTCAAAATTAGAACATTTTACTTTTAGTAGGGACTTGTATCCATATTTAAAATTTTTATAGGGAGTTTGTGTTCTGCTTTCTCTTTTTTTTTGTTATCTCAATCCATTTTTTCTTTATTGATAATAATCATCCAGTGTTATTTACCTGTTTGTGTTCCTTTATGTCTTTGGTATTAACCTTACTGATGGAGATATAATATCTGTTTGATATATCTTTGTTCATTTGTATTAAGTTTATAGTGCTTAAAAATAAAAATATGTAGGAAATTTTTCTGAAAGGTCACATAATTGCAAAATGACATAGTAGAAATAAATCAAAACCCTTGTAATCCAGGTTAGAAAGAATTTGAATTTTAAAAGAAAAATTAGCCAAATCTCAACTTATACCAGTTCTTGCATAATATGCCTGGCCAGAACAGACATTTTAAGCTTCTTAAGCAATATTATTCTTCTAATGGTTTGTTGCTTTTATCTTACTTTCTTGACAAAAGTAGCAATAATGTCTCTTCTTTTGAGAATGCATTATCTCTGAAAAAATTAAAAATTCTTTTTAGTAAGTTTTTTTCTTAGATACTTTAGTTGGAAAACCATCTACAGACATCTTTAAGAAGAATGCACTTGGATACCTCCTCTGATTAGCACTTTTCCTATGAATCTATCATCTTTCTTTAAGGACAGAAGTCCAAATTCCCCAAAGAGGACCTCTGCTACCCTCAGGAGGAAGTCTGAGGTGCTCCATTTGATAAAGGAAGGATACTGAGAGATTTGAGAAAGATGAGCTTGTTTTTGAAACAAGTTGGCTCTACTTGGTGAGGAAATTTTTTTAAAAGTCTAGCTCTGAAAGCTTTGCCCTTTGATGTCAAAGGAAGTCTTCTGTTAGATATAGCCTCAAACTCAAAATCTTACACATTATGTAGCTCATTTGAATTCTACATAACAATTTCAATTCAGAGATTTCATGTTCTTGGACTTGAGAAATTGTATAAGGCCTTAAGTTCTCAAGTAAGGAAATGTAAGCTAACATCATTGAATCATCTTTCATAAATTTTAGAGAAAATCACTCTAGGCTTACATGATCATCATCACAAGTCTCTACAGTAAAGGAAAGAAAGGAATGAAAGAGATCAGCTTTACAATACTACACCCATCTAAGTGTCATAGATAACAAGATAGCAATATTTCTCCAACTGTTAGCAAGAGACCCCCATTAAAGCAGAAAGCAAAGGGTATTTAGCGTGCTCTTGTCTATCCAAATGTTGACATAAATATGACACTTATTATTTTCTTCCTTGAAAGAACAAACATTATGAATTTTAAACACACCTATTTAAGTACATTATTTTTAGGTCTTCTTGTCATGATAATATTGTTATATATTTCTAGCTCAAATGTTTGTATTTTGTAATTATATTTAGCCTAGTACTAACTTTTTAAATCAAAGATAAACTTATTATAAGGTATAAGATTTATAACATAAACTTTGTCATGGCATTTTATTTAAATTCGAAAAGTACAATGAACGCCCTGTGCCATGATGTAAATCTGTAATCTAGCAACATGGGAGGCTGCAGCAGAAGGATTGTGACTATAAGCCAGACGCTTCCTGAACAATTTAGCAAGAATCTGTTTCAAAATAATAAATCAAATTTTAAAAAAGGACTGAAGGTGTTTCTCAGTGGTGGAGTGCTTGCTTAGTAAGCACAGGGTCTGGGTTCAGCCCCTAGTACCACATACAACAAAAACAAACAAACAAACAAAAAACAGTACAATGTAATTAAAAAGAATGTGTTTTAAGAAGCAAAAATCCACTGATATTATTCAAGTGATGGCATGTCCATTTAGAGAAGGGCATTCATTTGTCCAACCTTCAGATATAAAATATAGGCATGCTTCTGATGTACTCTCATTGCTGGTATGCTTTCAGAGGCCAGTACATGGCACATGGATTGCCTGGAGGGTTGCACCTGCTTTGCAAGGGTCCATGACAACCTTTTCAGAGAACAAGCCAAAACAATGTCAGATAGACTTTACTCTTCTCCTCCCTGATTTGGACTTTATTCACTTCAGAGTTCATTGTTTTGTGCTCTCTATTACAAATACAAAATGCACTCAGGAGATACTTGTAATTTTCCCTTATACAAAATGATCTAAAATACAACAATTCTTTGTTAAGCTAGTATATTTTTCAATAAATTCTACAGATAACAATTAATTTCACTGTATAAAGGCCTATTTGGGGATTAATAAATTGATTTCTGCAATTTATTATTCAACACTTAGTGAAAAGCCTACTGCACACCAGGTGCTGTCAGAAAAGAAAATTAGTCTCATTTCCCCTATGGGTCTAATTATGAACCAAATTAAACCAACACAAACATGGACAGCTTTCACAAGCACAATAGTCACCTCCAAAAATGAAGGAAACCTTAAGGTGATAGTATTTTGTGATACAGCTTCTGTGAATGTTTTTGTTTTTTTTCCGTACTGGGGCTTGAGCTCAGGGCCTTGCTCTTGCAAGCTTTGCAGGTGCTGTACCACTGAGCTGCACACTCAGCCGGCCTCCCTCCGCCCCCCCCCCCTTTTTTTTTAACTTTTTGAGACAAAGTCTTGCTAAATTATGCAGACTGCCTCTAGTCTCAAATTTGCGATCCTCTTGCCTCCGCCTCCTGAGTCCCTGGGATTATAGGCGTGCATCACCGCGCCAGCCGCTTCTCTGAATTTTTTAATCATTCCATATGTTTCTTCACAGTATCTGCTTCTTAGAGATGTTAAGATAGTACCAATAATACACTGGTGGACATGTTTGAGATTTTCTTTCCAATTGAAAAGCAATATGTAATATGGTGGTTCACATTAGCATAATTTATGTTAGTGTCTCTTTAATTATGTTTGCAGTGTTCATGGGGAAGCGTTCTCTTGTGATAATTACTCATTTGGGTGAAGATCAGTATTTAGCTCATGAGTACTTCCGAAAATTATCCAAAATGATGCAAGAAGAGAACTTCCTACACAGATTCAGACACACAAAATATAAATAAGTGCTTCTTTCATATTCTTTCCACCAGAATACTATGAGAAATTCTAAGTATTTTTCTGTTTTTATGTTGTTCAGAAGAGTGTCTATTTCAGTTAGGAGAAAGCCAATTGTTGTCCTTTTTATGTGTACAATTTACTATGCCATAAACATTAACAATTATAAATGTTATAGTTTAGGGGAAATTAAACATGAGAAGATACTTATAAGTGATAAATATATCCTACATGCAAAAAAATTAGCATTACTAAATATACCTTAACATAGAATAATATCAGTATTTATTTAACAGTATATTCATTATCATTACTTATTCATAAATTATTTTCATTGCTGACAAGCATTACAGTAAGTTTCTAAGATTATGAATTATATTTGCTAACCTAACATAATTTGAGAATCTTCTTAAGTGTATATAGTTATAAATGTCACCACAAAGAGTTAAAACATAAGTAGGAGATTTCCTTTTCCCAAGAAACTTATAAGGAGTGTGTGTGTGTGTGTGTGTGTGTGTGTGTGTGTGTGTGTCTGTGTCTGTGTGTAATCAATGTCTCTAAATTTGAGGACTTTCAGAGATCAGCACACAGGCACTGTAAAACATTTTAGTGTTAAGCCATTTACATAGAATTTTTGCTGATGTCATTGGTGAATTTTTTCATTTAGGGCATCTAAGAACAGCAAAATTGTAAATTGTGGGTATAATTTTGATACTATTCCACTTTCTCCTCTAAAATATATTTGTTTCCTTATGAATATCATATTTAAAAAGATGTTTAAAACTGACTCATAAGGACTGGCAGGTGGCACATACCTGTAATCCCAGTGACTGGAGAGTCAGAGGCAGGAGGATTGCAAGTTGGAGACCAGAGGCAGTCTGTGTAATTTAGGGAGATCTGGTCTCAAAAACAAAAAAAGTGGACTGAGGGTGCAGCTCAGTGGTCCAGCACTTGCAAAGCATGCAAGTATGAGGCTCTGTGTTCAAAACCCCAGTACTGGGGGAAAAAAAAAAAAGAATGGTAAACAGGCCTTTGCAATCAAGGATGTCCAAATACAGATTTGATATTGAATGGCTACATGATCTTATCAAATTGCTTGAGCATTCTGTCTCTAGATTTCTCATGTATGAAATGGGAAAAACAATGTCCCTTGTAAATTTTCTGCATATAAACTCTTGAAATCAGTATGTAACACATCTCAGTATTCAAAATTTGCAAAATAGTTAATGAATATGTGCATTAATAAGTGTTCCCTGTTTATATACCATATAATATTATACTATAGTATAAAACATCAATATATTTAATATATACTTTCTTTCTGTAATTATAATTTACCCCATGCCCTTTTTCCTCATAGCCTTCAAAATAAGAGTTTAAGTAATTTTAATTGGAGGTAATTCAAATTTAAATTGTCCTTTTAATAGATGCCTACTAAGCACCTTCAATCAATATAACATATTCGTATGTTACAAACAAAACAGCAAAAGAAGTCCTTTGTAAGTAACCAATCATACATTATTCCCTGAACTCACTAGAATAACTTAAGCATAACTTGTTATCCTAAATTGTGCTTGTTATAACCTTATATATCTTTTACGTCTATATTGTCTCTTTGCATTATGCCTAGAGATTTAATTAATGCCAATTGTTATTATTTACTAAGCATTTATTTGTTTATCAGACTCCTTTAGAAAAAATATGAACTAGTTCTTTGAGAGCAGTTTGACAATAAATTTTTAGCCTATAATGAGTTGGCTCAGCTTCACACTTTTAGGTTGAATTAAGATGATAGAGACCTATTAATATATAATAATGGCATCTGAGTCACCAATAGATAAAAATGCTCTAAGATATCATTAGAATGAAATTTACCTTTAAAATGTCTTAGGAGGCAAAACCCTCACATTTCATTTAGGAAATAAGTTATAGAATTATGTCATTCAGTAATTAGTAATTTGGCATTTCATTTTTCCACTCTTAAGCACTCTACAGCAGGAAAAAAAAAATCATACCCTGGATTCAAGTCATAGTTTTGCTCTTGAAGCTCTATGAAATTGGGCATGCCACTTAATTTTTCTTGGTGTCAATTATTTCATTTGTGAATTTAGAAAGTCAGAATCACATGTTATGTACAAATTCTCTCATACTATACCTATGACTAAATGACTCTAAGATGAAAAATATGGTGCAGGAAACAAAATGTTTAGTTTATCACTTTACATTTGATTCTTTGTAAAGGAACATCAACATATAAGAGACTCATTAAAGATGTATTCTTGCAAATCTACCAAATGATGAATTCATGTAAATGGACTAAATATAGAAACATGGATAGGGATAATATGTTGGTCTTTCTAATAGTAGATGAATCTGATTTTACTGTACTTTCAAGTTACCATGATATTTTCTTGAGAAATAACCTGTAAATCGAATATGATACACTGAAAGGTCAGATTTTCTGAAGGTTGATTTTCTTTCTTGTATGAACAATGAATTTTGAAGTTACATTTTATGACCACTCTTTATTATTGTCATTTGCTAATTTCAAGGTGCATTAGGTATAATTATTCTCTTAATAAGGGCAGCAGTAAAATGTGTATTCAAGTAGCAGGCTTCACTGAAGATGCCATATTCCTGGTTCCTCTCTGTAGCATTTTCCCATCATCATTCTGCAAATAGAAATTGTATTGGCTTCTCAACAACACAAAATTCTCGTACAACTACTGTATTTCAGGGTGATTTAAAGAATAGACCCTCAAGTTCTTTAAGACAATTTTGCTTTACCACTGATGAACTAAATAACTCTGTGATTCATTTCAGAATGACACTTCCTCTCCAATAGAGAAGATGCAGCTTAATTAGGCACATTGCTATGTCTACATATGTGGGGAGCTGGTCTTGGGGTCTATTCATTCGTACTATTATGGAAATAGCTACAAGAATAAGGGAGGTACTGAGGCTTATACTGGCCTGCGGTCCAGGGAAGATTCCCGTAGCATAGTAGGAGGTTTGAGGTCATTATGAAAAATCAGAAGATATGAATGAAAGTGGCAAAAAGGGGATGTAGTAACAATTAAAGATGAGAAAGGGAGTCTAAAGGTAGTGAGTAAATACAACCAAGATATAAAGCCAACAATGGAGTTGAGAAACCAAGGAATGCAATAAGATTTTAGGTAAGACTGAAGAAAGACTATAGATGGATCAAAGTCACTGATAAATGTACACATTCAGGTTTACCTAATTCTATGACCTGAATGTTTATATACTCTCCAAAAGTCATAGATTGGGAGCTAATCACCAAGGTGATGCTATATGAAAGTGGAATATTGGAAAATAATAAGCTCATGAGGCCAGAGTTCCTATTAACAATGTTGTTGTTGTTATTGTTAGGTGCTGTGGAGTCTGTACCTGACACATAGCAACCCTCATAGGGTTTTCAATGGCTGACTCTTTCAGGATTGCCTTGGGAGTGGATTGCCAGGTCCTTCTCCCATTTTTGCAGTGCTGGGAATTGAACTCACGACCTCAGAGACTACAGTGCAGCACTCCACCAACTGAGCTAAATCCCAGCCCCATGAATAAGATTAGTGATTTTATAAAAGAAGGCCCAGAGAACTCTGCCTTTCTCTTTCCACCATGTGAAGATGAATCTTGGAGGAGCCATTTTTAACAAGAATGTTGGCCTTTACCAACACTGATAGGGGAATCTTCTGATGCCTTCATTTTAGACTTCCTAGCCTCCAAAACTAATGAGAAATAAATTTTAGCTGTTTAAAAGTTACTCAATTTATGATGTTTTGTTCTAACAACCCAAGTGGAAGACATCTACATTGTTAATATAACTACACTGTTAATGTAACTTGATTGCTGTCCCATTAGGATGTGTGACATTATCCTATGTTTTACTTACTCTGTTGCAGAGTGTTACATATACTAAAAAAGTGATCATGTCATTTAATGATAAAAATACTATTAAATACCAACACTTAGTAGAAAATATTTATTTCTACAATATATGTTTCAAATCAACTTTTAATTCTGGTTGTATCCTGAATATAGGTTTTGTTCAAATGACAATAAATGATATAAAGAGAATTTAGCTATATTGTCTTTCCTTTAATTATCAGACCTCCTTCATTGTTTTTAATTTCACATACTCATTCATTAAATACATATCAAGTCCTTATCATTTGTTGTTAGGTACTGTCCAGTTGGTATCTGACTTATAGCAACCCTCATAGGGTTTTCAAGGGCTGACTCTTTCAGGATTGCCTTGGGAGTGGATTGCCAGGTCCTTCTCCCATTTTTGCAGTGCTGGGAATTGAACTTAGGACCTCAGAGACTGCAGTGCCGTGCTCTACCAAGTGAGCTAAATCCCAGCCCACTCCTTGTCATTATCTAATTGCAATTATAGGCACAGAACAAATAGAAGTGAACAAAATAAACTCTACTTTTTTATACACAGAAATGCATCTGGTGAGTCTTTCTGGACACCAAATTTTTCATTCCCATCTAATGCTCTTCCTTATCTATTAACTATTCCCACAATAATTTATTACTTGGAGTAAGATAAACTGATAAATTACTTTAGCACTCTAGACATATAATAGTTGGCTTAGTGGTAACTATGTCTTAACTTTCTGAGAGCAGTTATTTCAGATGTTTTGATGTTGATATGTGTGTGTGCGCATGTGTTTCAATTTATTCATTTTTGTTCTTGGATTAGATATGGTATCTTAGTGGAGTTAAATTGTTGAGTCCATTTCAGTATGAAAATACAAGGCATTTGCATACATTTTTTCAGTAATATTCCTGACCTATGTGTGGCTCTTTTCACTGTATATGTTAAAATTGTTATTTTTGTACCAAGAATTTTTTGTATAGTCAGTAGGTCAAGGCTTTCTAGAAATGTGTTTATTTATTTATTTAGCTTTATTTTAATGCACTAATACTGGGAACTTTGATCTGAAAGATAGGATTATGCCCTTAAAATATTTTTGAGGAGACAATGGGAAAGGCTTTGATTTTAGAGAAGGAAACTCTTTTTTTCCCCTTTTCTAGAAATCTAGGGACTTGTGCCTAGACTTCAGTTTAGGAAGGATAGGTTTGAGTATGGTTGTTTAATCTGACACTTTGGACTGGATACTGATTTGTTGTCAAAAGCTCTCCTGTGCGTAGTAGGATGTTTATTAGTTTCCCTACCCTTCCTTTCCAGGGTGCTAGTAGTACCAACCTCTCAATCATAGCAGTCAAAAAACATCTCCAAACATTGCCAAATATTCCCCAAGGGCCAAAATAGTTCCCAGTTGTAGAGCACTGGCTTTTTTTGGGGGGGCGCTTTTTTTCCTATATTTTTTCCTATTTAAGCTACACATTTTAAAAATCCCCCTGCTGTGCCATTTATTCATAATAAATCTGGCTACAACCAACAAGCAATAGCCAATATACCTTCTTGAGCTAATGACTGGTGTCTAAACAAATCATGACACACTAAGAAACAGACTCCATTAAGGAGATTCTGTATAGAAAGTGGAGAAATGGGCAATACTCTCCAGGAGAACAGGTAGGTAACTATTTGTCATGGTTTGAACCTAAATTGTCTCCCAAGGGTCAAGTGTCTGAATGGTTAGTCCCCAAGCAAGGAATTTGTGGCAGGATATTATGGAACATTGGGAGGCAGGATCTATGTTGGTGGAAATGAGTCACTGTGGGTATGTTTTTGGAAGTTTTTAACCAGACCCGTGCTTCCAATAACTTCTCTGTCCTTGGTGCTTCTGATCTGCCCTGATGTTAGATTATGTGACACAGGCCCTACCAACTGTCACTGTCATACCTGCCCTGCCACCATAATGGATTTATCCTGTAACTATGAGCTTCCAATAAATCTCTCCTCCCCTAAATATGCTTTGATTGTTTTCTCTGTCACAGTGATGTTTCACCTGACTAATACACCAGGGTCTCATGGTTCTGGTCAAGCACTCTCTGCTCCCGATCCACTGTGGAGTCATAAGCTGCCTGCCCCATAGCCTGCCCTTCCCGTCCCCACCTCTATGGACTATAATCTTCTAAACAATGAGCTTTCAATAAATCATGCCCCCATAAATTGGTTCTTTCAGGTTCTCTGCCACAGCAACAAACAAGCTAACACAGAAAATTGATACCGAACAGTGGGGTTGTTACTGTGCAGAAATCTGATCATGTGCTTCTTAGGCCATTGGAACTTGGCAGAGTATGGAACAGGCAGAGTATGGAAGAGTTTGGAGATGCAGGTGAGAGAAGCTCTGGAATGCTGAAACAGATCATATGGACAGTTCTGGTGAGCTCTTAGAAGACAAGGACACTGATGGTGATGCAGGTAGAAAGGTAGGGCCCACAGGGTTTCAGAGGAAATGAGGACTCTATTGAGAACAGATGAGATGTGATGCATTTACATTCTAGCAAAGAGTCTGTTTGCAGTCTGCTTATGTTATGAAAAATCCAAAAGGCTTAATTTAAAAGTAATGGATGAAATAACTTCAGAAAGGAAATAATATGAGGACAGCAAAATGTTGTGGATGTATGTTGGCTGTATCTTGTTGCTTGTAGCCAGATTTATGATGAATAAATGGCACAGCAGGGGAATTTTTAAAATGTGTAGTTTAAATAAGAAAAATAAAGCCACCAGTTTAAAGTTGTTGTCAGGGCCATTTTGGGAAATGGGGTGGTAATTATTAAAAAGATAAGCTGTGGTAAAGAGAAGCCAAAGCTGAGCACTTTGCACTAGGACAACAGCAATCCCCAGAAGTAAGTCAGGAGTTGGCCAGGCCCCTCTCATCTAAGGCCCCCCAAGTATAAAATAGAAAAACTATTTAAAAAGGGAATGTCTGAAAATCCAGTGTTTCCAGGATGCCTCGCTACAATGGCATCACTGAGGCAGTGGTTTCTTGGCCTGGGAAAACTAAGGCTGCTGCTGCAGCCTTGGTGAAATGGGCAAAGCTACTACTTAAGCCAGCAGTAAACCTTGGCATCAATGACATAAGGCTGGTTTTGCAGGCCTGTACAATACAAGAGATAAAGAACCATAGAAGCTGTCATCAAAGTTCCAGAAAATAGCCTATGAAGGCAGGCAGTGTTTAACAGGATCAGGTGCCCATCAGACATCCCCCGAAGGACTGGTGTGTGAAGCTTTGAAGATGGAATCTAAGCTGCAATGGAGATACTAGGATGTTGGAGATGCCAACACCACAAATGTCTGCCAAGGGAAGCTGCCAGCAATGGCAGAGCCATCCCAAGAGGACTGAGGGGGTAGAACTTCCCAAGCCTACCTGAGGCCAGATGATGCCAGATAATAATGATGCCATGCCAGATAATAATGATGCCAAGCCAGATGAGGCCAAATGCCAGATGCCAGACATGGAACCACAGGATTATTTTGTCCAGTGAGATATTGGTTTTACTTTGAACTGATGTTTCCTTTCTGTGCCCCATCACAAAACACAGAAATGAGAGCCACTATATGTCAAAATTTGTAACCTGTTTTTGTTTTGCCAAGGCTCACAGCTAAGTTAGCCTTGACTTTCAGTGGATATTTTGTACTTGGACTTTTAGACACAGTTGAGACAGTTAAGACTTTTAGGACTCTTGAAGTTAGCCATGAGTCTTTAAGACCAGGGGCAATTTCATGGTTTGAATTTAAAATGCCTCCCAAAGGTCATATTTTTGCATATTTGGTCCCCAGGAGGTGATGCTGTCCTGGGAGGTTATGAAACTTTGGCAAGCAGAACCTAGCTTTGCAAAGGCAGCTCCCTGGGAAGTACAGCCATGGAGGTTTACCCTGGACCCACAGTTCTAGTCGAGTTGTCTCTGCTCCAGGATGACGTGAGTTCATCCGCCACTCGCCCCATGACGTGCCTTGCCACCATACCTCCCTGGCTCTGTGGAATGTGATCCTCTAAACCTTGAACTTCCAATAAAGTATTTCTCACACAAATTTGCTTCTGTCAGGTTCTCTGCCACAGAGACACATGAGTTGACTAACACACTAGTATTCAAGGTTGGGTTTCACTTTTACGTATTATCATGTCTCTATTATTCTCATCTTTTCAATATACTTTATTAATCCTCACTGCTTGAGCCCTGAGAAACTAAAGCAGGTGGCTGTATTCAGGCTTCAGGAAGAGAGATACAGGGAAGTACAACCCGTAGCAAAAAGTAGCCTCAAGAGAGTAGAGCAGAGATGTCACCAATGACAAAAATCTACCAGATCTACTGTAGGGAACATTCCAAGAATCCTCAGCCAACCTTGGATAGCTGTAGTAGCAAACAGATTGGGACTCTGACACTTAATTTGTGTGACTGTAATTTATAACTAAAATAGTTAATTTGATGCTGGTAACATTTGGTCACCCATAATCACAGAGTTCTTCAATATCTTCCCTTAAAAAGTATAATAGTAATTTCTGGATCTGGAAAAATAAAATTCTGGAGCAGAAAAGTAGGGTTAATTGGCATTGGATATTAAGGGGCAGAAGTCCTTCTATATAACTTAAATTTGACAAATGTGAACATGAAAATTTATCCTAAGCCTGATGATTTAATTGGGGATGATGAGAGGAGGAAATGACAGAAGTTCTCAGCAAATTCACCCTCAAAATATATATAAAAGTAAACCGTCAACATTGATGGAAGTGATATGTAGTTACATTTTCCTTATGAGAAGGTAAACTGTAAAATTTGGGAAATAACTTAGGTAATATCAACCCAGTATATGAAAATAGTTATACATTTTTGGCCAAGTTATTTAATTTCTATTAGTCTATGGATTTATTCCATAATGTTTTTTAAGAGCTCTATCGACAAAGATATTCATGTTATAGTATTATTCAGAATAATAAATTACAGAGAAAATTTAAATATCTTCAGGTATGAAAATTGTTAAGGGTGTCAGGGCATAGTCCATGTTATTAAATGAATTTGTTAAATTTATATTTATAAAAATTGAGGATAATGTAAAATTTATTTCCATTATAAACAAATTTAAAAAGATGTTAAATAGTATTTACTCAAGCTACATTAAGAAAATATTTATGAAAGTTTAGGCGTAAATGTGTCAAAATATTCAAGTTGTATATTTTGTATGATTGATAGGGTATGCACATTTGTAATGTTTTAATATCAATCATGCAGGAATTTGTGAATAGTATGTATTCATTTATAATAAAATATTTGTAGGTACTTAATTTCATAATTCTTTTAAAATTCATTTTTACATAGCTACACTATTTTTTTTTTCAGAACAGATTTTCCACAGTGCTGAATTCTTCCAGTTTAATATGGCTGCAAAATCCAGTTACAGGTGTTAAGTGGATATTTACCTAAACATGAGGGCCAATAATAAAGAATATCTTTGGCAGGGGGAATGCATAGTTTTTCTTAAAAATGAGTGAGAATCATCTAATGTAAAGGCAAAATACAAGATTTTTTTCTTTAATATACACACTAAAATAAAATAATATGTGTATTGTAGTAATTCACATTGCTTGATTACTAAGTAGATATTTATCATTTGAGGTTATGTATATTGGAAGAAATTCCCTTGCTGCCACAAGTATACCTATTACTAATATAATTTTCTCTCTAACTTGAAAATTAAATATAACTCCAATAATGGAAGAATCTAATGACTTTGTGCAATAAGATATTTTAAATTTCAATTATAAATTTTATTTCCCTTCAAAAATGCATTTGATTAGTGTCCTGTGGCCTCTCTAATTTGTATGGGGTCACTTGGCAGAAATGGAAGATTTGTTGTTATGTAGTATGTAATAACTGTCTTCCACATGATAAGATTTGTGCAGACATCACCTTGGTCAATACTACCCATGGACAAAAATATGAGCTCTGAGTGCTGTGATCAATATTTGGGCAACCTGCATTTCACACTATGATCCTTGTCATATCAAATAGGTTCATTGCTAGCCACTGCTTGATTCTTTTCTCTTTTCTTACTTCGTCCTAAATATATTCTTGAAACCTTGGAACTGTGTCAATTACTGATTTGTCCATGTGTTACACAGGTTTGTTATATTTTCTGCTTGGTCCATCATTATATTTTCCAGGAATGTCTTGTTAAAGAAAAATATAATATCCCCTTAGAGTTAAAAATTAGTTTTCTAGCAAGCAGAAAATTACAGGAAGTGATTGCATAACTTCAGAGTGAAGTGAACAATTACTAAATACCCATGAAGGAAAAATGACCTCAGTGCATCCTTTTTTTTTTTTTTAATTTCTTTCTTTTAGCAGTACTTGGGGAGGGAGTGGACCCAGAGTTTCACACATACTTTGTAAGTGCTCTACAACTGGGCTGCACCACCAGCTCATTTTTAATTTTGATTGAGAGTCTCACTAAGTTATACAGACTGCCTCTGGGCTCAAACTCACAATCCTCCTGCCTCAGCTTCCCTGGTCACTGTGATTACCATCATGGGCCACCATGCTTATCATCAAACCTCTCTATCTTGAAAGAAATTAAAAAGTAAAAATCCGTGACAATTAGTGTTTCTTTAACCATAAATTTTCCTCATAATTTTCTTAATTTTTAAGAGAAGAGTTAAGTAAGGCACTTAAAAATGAAGGTGTTAAGGTCTAAATTCTACCACTAAGATCTACTGTCATACTCACAAACAGTCTGGTAAAACATCTAAAATATTGTATCAAGGAGGTAGAAATTATTTTCAAAGACATGATCATTACAAAAAGTGGCATTAATGGAGAAGGGACGGCAATAACAGGATCATCTATTTATAGAGGCTATCTGTCTATATATACAGTGGATATTTTTCTTCCTTTGTGGTAATAAAAAAAAGCCCAAACAGGCAATTTTCTAGACAAGTAAATGAATAGGTATAATGGTTTGTGACATTTTAAAAATATAAATGAACACATGGAATGTCTTATTTCTTAATAGCATGATCTTAACGCACATGAATTCTGTCAATACAGAGAGCAAACAAAAATAACATCAGGAGTAAGGAAATAAAGACAATGTTTAAATACTGCCCATAGCCCACCATTCATGCATAGCCTCCATGTGTATGTCATATTTCTGTATGCTCTTTGCAAGAACAGATTGCAGAGGTAAGAGGCAGAATGTCTCTGAGAACATAATTTGCACATATAATGCATCTTATCGTTTTCTATCTCCCTGGTACTCTTTCATGTTCATTTTATTGATTCCTCTAAATCAAATTTATTTGCTTGCATTTAACCATGCATCCAGTCTTGTTGATATTTCTTACCACTCAGCATTTCACAGATTCCTGCATTCTGATCAACTTAGTCTTATTTTTATAGATGAAATACCTAAAATACCAGCTTAGCTTCTGAAAATTTCCTCATGTGGATGAAGAAATTGCTAAATTGTCTTAAATGTAACATATTAGTCACACAAAGGAGAGAGATGTTTTTCTACATCATGTACAAGTGAACAAGGCTCATTCCTGTCCATAGACTTGGTTTATTTGACAATTGGGCTCAATGTCCACCTAATGGAAAGCACACTGTTGGAGTAAGAACAGGGAGACTGAGCAGAGATAATTTTTCTGCATGTAGTCCTAACACTCTCAATCTATTAAGAAAAGAAACTAACCTAGTTAAATGAAGGCAGATGGCTTCATCAATGCAATGGGAAATGAATATGCTTCTGAAGAGAGTCCTAGAGAGGCACTTTTACCTTTGGCTAAGAAGCAGTTGAGGCAACTGATTTTTTTTTTTTTCTTTCTGAGTTATGAGTATAGGATGCCCTGCTTGTAAGAACTCTCTGGAAAAAGAAAAAGAAAAAAGAAAACATTTTACTAACAATTCAGGAGACTTGAAAACCTGGATTTATAGTGAGCCTGTGTCTGCAGACATAGCACTCTGGCATCCAATCCCACCTGATCTCGGAAGCTAAGCAGGTGACCCTGGTTAGTCCTTGGGTGGGAGGCCACCTGGGAATACTAGGGGCCGCAGGCTAAGGAGAAGAATCTGGCAATACACTCCCAAAATAATCTGCCATTGAAAACCCTATGAATGACAGAGAAGCACTGACAACAGTGCGGGGCACGGCACAATGTTGGGAAGTGTTTTTGTCTGTTGTACAAGAGTCCTACGAGTGGAACTCGACGGGAAGGCACCTAACAACAACAACAGTGAGCCTATGATGACTAGCAGCACTGGAGACAAAGGCACATTTTTTATGTTGGGTTACTGAGACTCAAACCCAGAGCCTTACACATGCCAGACAAGTACTGTACCACTGAGCTAACCCTCCAGCCCTAGACAACAATCTCAAGACTATGCATTTCTGGATTTACAAAATGGAAGATTTCAGATATCAGGTTTTGTTTGGAAAAAAAGATGTTAAACCCCTTTCCCAATTCAATCCTACCTTTGTGTTTTACATTTTGTACTTTATTAAAATTAGACTTCTCTCTTTTCTCCACACATGCTGTGTTTTCACACCCTTACGCTTTGCTTAAGCTTCTTTCTGTCCTGCCCACATCTGTAATTTCTCTCTTTTCTTCAAAGCTTGTTGAAGCCTTTCGCAATGCCCTATTGAAAAATTATTCCCTCCGTTTTGGCTACAAAAGTAGTTCTTTTAAATTATTCTGTTTTCACAGTCTGATTCAGATGATAATTTCTATGCTTTATCGCTTTGACAAGACGATTAGCAAGTTGAGGGCAGGAGCAAATTGTTACATAAACTTCACATATTCCTGAGTAACATATTTTGTTCAATCAGCTTTTCAATATATACAGAAATTCTCTCCCTCTTCTTCTTCAAATTTACAAGTACAAACAGACAAAGAATTTTGGTATGGTTGACACAGTCTTATGATATAAATATCTAACTAGAAATTCTGCTAATGTATGATGGATCATTGGTACACTCTCTCGTCCTCTCCTCTCAACTTCAGAAGATTTAATGTCTCAATTATCTCACAAGCTATGGAATTCTCCTATGGCATAGTACAACTCTCTGCTTAAGCAATTCAACTCCTAATAATATATAGTTGCCGGAATTGTATTTCCCTGATTACCAGGTGTGTGTGTGTGTGTGTGTGTGAGAGAGAGAGAGAGAGAGAGAGAGAGAGAGAGAGAGAGAGAGAGAGGGGAAGAGAGAGAGAGAAACACTTGGTCTTGGTCGCTCCTCCTCTCATATTGAAAGATTGTAGGCTTTGTTGTGAAAAGATTATTTCACATAGGTAGCATCCTTTCAACTCTCTTCTGTGGTTGTGTGTGCATGTTCTTTCAATCCTCTAGAAAAATCAAGAAATGGTTATATGTATGTATGTGTGTGTAATGATAGATAAATAGATAGAGATGTTATAAGTGCTGTGTCGTCAGACAACCCTATGTAACCAGGATGCTGTGCCATGCCTGGCACTATGTGAGTGCTTCTATGCTATTCATAGGGTTTTCAACTGATGAATGCTTCTGGAGTGGATTGCCAAGTCCTTCTCCCATTTTTGCAGTGTCGGTGATCGAACCCAGGTCCTCCTCAGAGAGTACAGTGTGGCGTTCTACCAACTGAGCTAAACCCTAGCATGTACACACACACACACACACACACACACACACACACACACACGTATTTCCACCCTTCCCTGCAAAACTAGCTGATGAAGAGCTTACTTCACGCATGGTTGGTGTGACCCAGAACCAGTAAAGTGTGCATGGATGGTGTCTTGGCAAAAGAACTTCCTAAATATATTGCCTGCTATAAAATCAAGAGGGAAGAAGAGGTTCACAAGCTGTGAGGTGCAGAGAGGGCCATTGGTTAGAGGAGTTTAGCTATGGTATTTATTGGTGACTGTCTTTTCCCTAACTCTATTCCCAGTAAACTCATCCCAGGATGGCAAGAAAAGTGAATGAATCTTCTTTGCAAACCCTTCTGCCAGAAAAGGAAAAAAATGCTATACAATCCTTCAGGTAGCCTTCTAAGCTGTGTCTTCTCTTACCCCTTGCCCCTCCTGAAGGCAATGAAACATGACATCAAATCCCCAGGTGGGGGCTGGATTCTCAGCCCTTTCAAATTTCTATCCGATTCTGTTATTTGCCCTTACTGATAAGGAGACAGCCCAGGAGCTCTGAAGTCTGAGGTGAGGCACTTGATTACTCCAAGGAGCCAGAACAAAAGTGCAGGCTAAAAGAGCATTGTCAGCTCCAGCTGGTCGCTCTGACCAGGGGTGGGGATGGGGGGGCAGAGAGACAAGGGCCCTAGGACCGGTGATTCTGCCTCCTACCAGACTTTTGCACAGGTTTGACATTAAAGTGACAAATCCTTTCCTACCCCTCCAGAAGAAATAATGATGGGCCCCAACCTTTAGGTGAGAAGAGTTGGTTCTGGGTGCCTGCCACCGCTCCATCACTTCAATTTACGCTCCACCAATACCAGGTGTGGGTGTGGGTGTGCGGAGGCAGGTATTTAAGGTTGACTGGCTTGGGTAAGGACCTCCCCTCAATTCTTCTTTTCCCATTTAAGGGACCTCCCTCTTCTCACTCATCCCGGGGAGCGCGGACCTGAATGATGAGGTGCGCTAGGGACTGAGGGCAGAGTCCCCTGGCTGGCAAGGGAAGACTTGAGACTTCTCTAAGGAAGGGTTGGACGCAGCCCCTGTCCCTTCTCACCCCCTCTCGGTCCTTCTCCCTTAAGATCCCTGCTCTCAAGAGCAATGGATCCAGATGTCAAAGAAACTCTCCACATCTTTCCCCCTACCCTCCAGCGCCAGGGGAGCCAGGCACCATAGACCCTGGAGGACAATTGCGCCCCCCTGCCGCGGCGGGTGGGCGGCATGGGAAGGGGACAGGCGAGGCGCCAGGGGGCTCCAGGTCTGGGCGAGAGGGAGGGGAGGGGAGAGACAAGGAGTCACCCCGTCCCCCCTCCTCATTGGAGGTTCTGGAGGAAGGGGAGCCCAGGGACACAGCGCCAGTCGTAGATCTCCCGCCGGCGCCGAGTCCCGCTGTCCTTGGGGCGCAGGACGCGGCGGCCGTGTGCAGAATCGGCGTCCGCGTGGGCTCCGGCCGCCTCCTCTTCTCCGCCCAGGGCGTGCATCAGAGTGCGGGTGGCTGCAGGGCTGAGCCAGGGGCTCTTCGTGCCAGGGTCGTCCGGCCAGCCCGCTCGCAGCAGCGGCACCTCTAGCTGCATGCACCCGGGACCGAACCTCCAGCCGTGAGCCCCGCTGCGGACGCATCGTGGAGCCGCGCGCCCGGGAGGCAGCGGCAGGCGCCGCGCAGCGCGGAGGGATCCGCCTCGGCCGCGCCTCCTCGCGCGCGCCCCGCCCCCGCCTCCCTCCCGCCCGGCTCTGCTGCCGCCGCGGCGGCCGCTGCTGCTGCTGCTGGTGCTGCCGCCGCCGCCGCCGCCGCCGCCGCCGCCGCCGCCGCCGCCTGGATATAGTGCGGCAAGGAGCGGAGCTTGCAGTCACTTTGCGAGGAGGAGCGCGCGGGCTGCGGGCGGCTGGGGCACCCCAGGAGCGGCGGCTGTCTAGCAGAGGCGGCCGTGGCAGCGGAAGGTTCTCTCTCCAGGGCTGGACTTAATAACTTTGGAACTGTCCACCAGTGTCACGTCCTGAACATGAGCCTCCTCCTCTCCTTCTACCTGCTCGGGTTGCTTGTCAGTAGCGGGCAAGGTAGGAGTGTGGTGCTTTATTGCATTTACTTTCCCTCCCCCTTCCACCCAACCGGGAGAGGCAAAGGGGGAGGCACAGGAAGAATTAAATGAAAGAACTAAAGTTGCAGTGATTGTGGATGCTACTATTATTTTAGCTCTTTATTAGGCTCCCCCCAAAATTGTATCTGTTTTCGTCAAGACTCTTAAATAAGAGAAAATACAGAATTGGAGATGGGCATCGGTGATCAGGAGAGCGAGGCAAACTGCTTCTTTTCCTGGGATTTTGGCTTTCTCTGATGTTCATTATCAAAAATTGGAAGAGTATGTTGGTGTATGTTATTAGTTAAATATCTGAGGTTGCAGAAGAGAAGGGTACGATGATTTTTTACAGGAGCAGCAAAAACTATCAGTATTAAACTCGTTTGTAAAATATTTCTGTTGTATGCAAGAAATTGAATTTTTAGAGACTCTTTCTTCCCCCCTCGCCAAGAAGGATTCTTATGAAGTGAATGATGATGGTTCATTTATATTGGAAACTAAAAGGGGCCACAGATGCTATGTGTAAGAAAGCAAATGGATAAAACTAGGGACGTGTTGCAGTCATTCTTTTTGAGCCCCCACTCCCTTGTTAATAGAGAAAAATTGAAAAATTTTATAACATCAGATTGTAATTGTACCTGTAAGGGGTTTGGGGGGTTGTGGAAAACTACTGAGAAAATTTATATTCTGAGAAAAAGAAAAAAGAAAAGAAAAGAAAGAAACGAATAGCCCAGTGAAATAACCAGGGGAGAATTTGTGGAAGCTATCCTCTGTTAATCTGTATAGAGATAGATATGAATTGATATTGCTTGTTTAGATAGTGCACATTCACATAAAATATATTTACAATAAATGGGAGCATTTTCAACTATCCAGACAAGTTTGGACATTTAATTGAAGAAGAAGAATGGTAAAATATGCATCGGTGGAAATATTTAAGGGACTAGAAAGTGGCAGTAATTTTGTGATGTTTCATAATTGCAGAGAATGTTATATTATTAGTACAGTATGAAATTTTTTATAAGATAATACATTGTAAGATAAGTTAAAATATCTTCACTATATGCAATTCTGAGCATTTAAAAGTCTCTTCTATGTTGCTTATTTCTTCCAGCAGGGGGTGGTAGAACTCCATTTTAAGTCTAGAAATGGTTTCTGCTCTTGCACAGAGTCCTTCTATCATTCTTCAGTAGGGCTTGACATTTTGAATGCGAAGCCTTCCTTTCTCTGCCCTTCTCCTCCCCAAAGCTATGTTAGTAGTGTTAGTAGCTGATGAAAAATGAATGCATGGAGGTTTTATGTTCAGAAGTAAGGATGTAAATGTTAGATATTGCAATGGTTTGTAGAGTTTCTTAGTGAGATGTTGCTCGTTTTCCCATAACAACATAGAGTATATAATATTTCAGTCTTAGAAAAATTGCAGATATGTTCGTCTGAAGCTAATAATAACCCAACCCATTAATTCAAACACTCATATAGCAAGGATCAATATACACTTATTGCCTACAGATATTCTGCTTTAATTTTTGAAGAGATGCTGATTACGTTTAACTATTCATTTATAATATAGACAAGCATTTCTGCATACTAAGAAACAGTCTCTGAAAATTTCAGTTAAAATACAGCTGCAATTAAATAAGTGTAGATACTGTGGATAAATATGTGGGCATAATGTGAAGCAAGTTTATGCAGACTTAATACATTATGAGTGCTTTGGGGAAGAAAAATGTCTCAGTTGTTGAGTCTGTGCATTTATCATTGCAGACACTGTGTGCTGGAATTTGGGGATGCAAGGGGTATCTAGGAATATTTAGATATCTAGGTTTAAACAGTAAACATAGACATACATAAATTTGGTCTATGTATGTAACATATATTTGAAAGTGTGATTCAGCTAATTTATAATCAGAATGCATGGTGGCTGTAAAGGAGGGCTCTGAAATGGAAGCATGCCTGAAGGGGAGCCCATATTCACTGTAATGAAACAGAATCGAAGGAGAGCATCTTTGTAAAGAATATCTCTCCATCTAGTGCAGTTGAGGATGCATGGCATCCTCATAGAGCCGTAGATGCATATCAGAGGGACCTAGCTTTTGTGTGAACGATTATGTACTTTTGTGTCATGTGTTTTAATGAAGTCAGAGATGCTTGGAAATAGAAATCCTCATCCTAGACTCTAATTCCTCTCTGCTTGTGTTTTGTTCTCTAATTAAGAATGCAGCAGCAAGTATCAGCCACACCACTGGGAGCTGTTCTAAAAAAATGAACCTTGTGTAACTCATAATTTTGTTTATTCTTTTGTAAATGGGGCCGTGGAAAAGCCACCAGTCAGTGATCCCTGGGCTTGCCTTCGAAATACTAAAACCCCAGCTTGCTGATTTATGTTTCCAACAATATACTTGCAGGGGATTTTATGAAGCATGATTGAAGCTATTGCTTTGGAAAGTGGTGTGCAGTTAGGCTGGGGGAAAGGCAATGATGATGTATTCCCTTTTAAGTAGTCAAAACGTTTTGAACCGCAGCAGTTGAATAGGAGAAAATGACACAAGTGAAAAACTGACTAACTTAAGTGGATGCCAATATCATAATTAGCTAATGAGGCCTAACAGCTCTACTCCTAACTTTCAACACAATGTTATTGTTCCACTCTAGTGAGAGCTTTTTACATTGAAGCAGAAATGCTCCTTGAAAAGCCTCTTATTTCCACTGCTAAATTAATATGTAATGAAGGAGGGGTTGTCAAGCTTAATTTTAGGTGTCTGATGAAGGGAAATTCTACAATTCTGTAACTTTTGCAATTATTTTTGTTTTATATTCAAAACTTGACCATAGACTCTGTCGTCATAAATCGCAAGTGATAACTTGCATCTTGGATTAACTATGCATTTGCTGTTTGTAAATTCAAATTCCCAAAGGATGGTATGTATGGGCTGGTTTGCTGAAACTTCTTTCCACGTTTAAAATCATTTTATTCTTCTTTTAAAAATTACCTAGCTACAAGTGATAAATAGTTATTACTGGTTGTCCCCATGTATAAAATAGAAGCACTGTTGTACTCAGTGTGATCAGTGTTATTTATCTCTCTATCCATCCAATTCTATCATAACACATTAGAACATTTATTTAAGCCAAAGTCATGTGATGGCGGTTGTGGTGAATTTCACAGTTAGCTAGTTGAATCAGTCATCTGTTCATGGTTATTATTTCTGGGGATGTCCAAGTAAGTCATTGTTCACTAAAGAAATGTACCTTCTAAAGATAGAGCACCAGTGTGTGTGTGTCTATGAGTTTCAAGTCTACAAGAGAGATCTCTCCAAACTCTTCCTCTGCCTGGGCTGTGACATAGTTGCAGCCTCTCAGATCCTTTTTCAGTCTGTCCTGATGTAATTCTCTGATGCCAGCCTCTTTGTGCAAGGTTTCTATTGACTCATCTGTATATGCACTTTTCCTTAGAGAAGAGGGGCTATGTAAATTAATATTTTTTGTCAGTGAATTACTCAGAGGATATCCTTCCCTGTGTCGTCAAAGGATTTAAGCAGAGTATTTTTCTCACTTTTGTTTCTCCTGCTGAATATGAGCCCAGAGAGCAAGCAGAGAAGTTGATGGGTCCCAAGTCTCAGATAAATTTTTTTTTTCAATGACATGATAGGGGTGAAGTTCCATGTTCTCTCAGAGGTAATATTTTACTGAAGAAGCAATTAATGGAACAAAAAGAATGTCATTCAGTGTACCAAGAAAGATGAACTTCATGTAATTTTGTACATAAAATCTCCTTCTTTCCAAAGTCGAGCTAGCCTATAATGAGATGGAGAAATGAGCTAAAAAGATCGAGGCTGGTTACCGAGCTGAACATTGTAATTTGTTTTTGCTTGTTTCCTTGCACTGGAGCCATGAGAACAGAAACAGGATCAACAACCTAAAGGCTCTGGAACTGGTCCTGCTGCTTTCTATGGCTTTTGGCATTTGGGAAATCATTTTAACTTATCTGTTTTCAGGGTCATCTCTCATAGCAATGAACTTCTAAGAACATGAAGATAAGTGCTCAATAAATGGCAAGAAAAGTCTGACTTGCTATTTTTCTTTATTTTTTTGTCCAATATAACATTAGTTTTCTACATATTGGTATATGAAAAATTAATTTAATAATGTTAATAGGCTTACAAAGAGAAAATAATTGTTTTTGGAATTTTATTGACTTTAATTCTAAATTCCTTGTACCCTTTTGAGTCTCCAAATTTTATTGAGGCTAGGCCAATTTAAAAGATTATAAATTAGTTTTAATTGTCCAAATTACATGATAGGAGAACACTTAAAGTTGCAACAGTGTTTTTATACTTTTATTGAAAGTAATATTCATGTACTTCAGAGATTTGAACTATCTTTAGTCCTTGAGCAAATAAAAGTATTTTTCTATGGCACCCTTTTAAGTATTTCTATAACTCTTAACCCTTTATAGTTATAATACTACTAATACCAAATAGCTAACAATGTATTTCTCGGTTTCACATGTCCATTTGTCTCACTATCAATTCATCAGACTCCAGCAGACATTTTAGAAGACTATGATGTAATGAAACAGATTTGCCTAAGCTTAAATAATTTGGAGGGAAGATGGAGAATTTTGAGAATATTTATAAGCATAGCAATCAAAGATGAGAGTGCGAACACTTTTAAGTTTATTAATCAACATTTTCTTGGCTCCATTCTATTTATTAAAAATCTAACAGAGAAAGGTCTGCAGCCATAGCATGGTGGCCTTCAATCTTGTCAGATCTCAGAAGCTAAGCGGGCTCTGGCCTGATTAGTGCTTGGATGGAAGACCACCTGGGAGCACCAGATACTGTAGGCTTGGGAGAAGAACCCGGCAACCCCCTCCCAAAAATCAATCCACCATTGAAAACCTATGAATAGCAGAGAAGCACTGACAATAGTTTTTGGCATGTTGTATGTAAGGTCACTATGAGTTGGACATCAACTCCATGGCACCTAACAACAACATTAGGGAAAGGGCAAGAGTATGGGCTCTGGAATCTAAAGATCCAGACTACTAGCAGTCTCCTGATTTTAAAGAAGCAACTGAAACCCTTTGAAACACTATTTGCTTATTTTAAATATTGACATAAAGATGTGTTAATAATTGACCTTGATGCTCAGCTGTGAGGGGTGGTTGTGATGATAAATAAGGGGAGGCACCTTGTAAAATATCAACTCTCCCGTGTCAGATTTTGTTCACTTTTTAGAATAATAGGCATACAGATAAAATTATTTATGGTTTAAACAAATCTCATTTATTCAATTTTTAGGAATCATCAGAAGCTGCTTTGTAATTACAAAAATATTGAAAGAACAAAAAATGATTTAATTCATTGATAAGGAAGACTCATTCATTATTTATTAATTTATATATCATTTATTAAATGTGTGCTTTTTCCTAGACACCTCATTAGGCCACAGTACTGAAACAGTTGAATAGTTTATACAAGTGAACAACTCCAAGGGCTTCTGCTTACAGTCTTATTGATAAAAACATACTTTTTTCACCATTTGCCCTAAGACAAAAATAAAAGAATTATTGAGGAATAAGATGCCCTTCCATATCATGTATCCTATTTAAGAATGGATTTCAGGGACCAAAAGGCTTAGGATGGACACAAAATTAGGTTAAGTGACTTATTAAACATAAAATAGAAGGAAAATCATTAATAACTAGGTCTCTGGTCTGTAAATTCTTAATTCAGTTCTCTCCACACCATACTTTTACACAAATTAATCTATAGTGCTTTCAGGTCAAAATAACAGATGTTTAAATTTTGTGTCTTTTTTTTCAGTTAAAAATTAAACACTTCTCATAGTCCTTCCAGTGAATAGAATGTCAGTATTTTGTAACAGTAAAGACTTCTTGTTGAAAGTACTTTCAATTAACTTAGAACTTATTTTCATCGAGAATATAAGAACTATTATATTAGCTTTCTATGGGAGAAGGAAGTGGCAATCCACTCCCAAGGCAATCCCGAAACAATCAGCCATTGAAAACCCTATGAGGGTTGATGTGAGTCGGATACTGACTGGGCAGCACCTAACAACAACAACAACAACAACATATTAGCTTTCTTATATGGAGGAAGAAATTGAGATATGGAGAAATTAACTGATTGTTACCTTTACCAATTATAGTTAGTAGTTACTTGGAATCAGTAGATTTTTAAACTTCTATTTTAATTCTTATTTTTAACATGTTTAATGTTTATGTTTGAAAATTTGCATGAATATATAGAAGTGGGGCCTAGAATTCCATATTGATAGTTGAGAAGAAAAATAAGCATGAGGGAAGTCAGTAAACTCTCCAATGAAATGCAAAATGGCAGAAGACATAGATAAAGAAATAACTATTAAATGGTATAAGTTTTTTAGAGTTCAGCATCTAGAATTAGTTAATATTCATTGAAAGTTTACTAATTGTCAGAGTAAATTGTAATAGTCCTCTGATTGTTACCCTAAAATTCTCCCTTTATACATGATGAAGACGAAGCAGAGAAAGCACCAATAGTTGGGCACCATGATGCACGCCTGTAATCCTGGCAACTCTGGAAGCTGAGACAGGAGGATTTCGAGTCATAGGCCAGAGGCAGCCTGGTCTCCAAAATAGGGAGGCCCTGTCTCCAAAATAGAAATATAAAAAAGGGCTAGAGGTGCTGCCTAGTGAGAGAGCACTTACATAACATGCTCAAGGCAACCTGTCAATACTGCAAAGCATAAAAAGAAAAAAAAGGGAAGTACAAGTAACTATCTAAAGTTTCACAGCTAGGGAGCAAGAGAATGAGCTTGAGACATGTCCAAAGCCTAGCTTGTAACCAGGACACCATCATTCTGTGCACTACAGCAGAGAGAGCTTCAACATGGCAAAAGTAATTGGAGCAAATAATATGAGACGGACCAATAAAGGATGAACAGATCGCAGAAAAGAAGGCAAGTATTTAGAGGATGGAAATAATCCAGTTAAATGAGCCAAGTTTGTTTCTTTATTCATTTGTGGTAGTCTAGGGATGAACATATTTTGCAAGTGCTCTACCACTGAGTGACACCCACAGCTCCATTTTTACTTCTTGAGACAGGGTCTCATTAAATTTTGCAGGCTGCCTCTGGCTTTGAACTTGCAATCCTCCTGCCCCTGCCTCCCAATTAACTGAGATGACAGGTGTGTGCTGCCATGCCCAACAAATGAGTGCAGTTTAAAGACTTATGAACTTGTTTGGATTCATTAAACAGTTTGGGAAGGGCCATCACTGGACTTGAGAAAGAAATATTGTTTGGAACAGGAGGCAGAAAGGTTTTGAGGCCAAGCTAAGTGTGACACTTGAGTAACCCTTTGGGAGCCAGAGATTGGGCTGGAAAATAACATGATTAAACATTGGTTTGTTTATAAGTCTACTGACCATGGTTAAGACAGACCAGAGGAAAATGAAAAGGGAGTGAGTGGGCATTAAACATGTTTCACTAAATGTATTAATGAGTCTTGGTAACAAAGTCAACTTAGAAGATTGGTGGGAAGGTCCTATATAAAGTATTAATCTTATCTGGCAGAAAGAACAGTAATATAACAGAAATAAGGAAATACATAAGGAAAGCCTTATTTGTGACAAATTTAAATTCATTATTTTAAAAAATGTATGTAAATTTTGTAGCAGCCGTGGAACATCTAGTTATAAATTTCAGTGATAAATGTGGAAATGCAAACTGTCAAGTTTATTGTCATTTTTCCAGAATCTTGTGTTTTCTCTTTCTCCTTCTCCTCCTCCTTCTGCCTCCTCCTCCTTTTTCTTCTTCTCCCACTTCCTCTTCTTCTTCTTCTTCTGTTTTACTAGGGGTTTGAAGACAGAGCTTCACACCTGCTGGGCAAGTGCTCTACCACTGAACTGTACCACTATCCCTTATTTTTATTTTATATTTTTATTTTGAGGTTGGGTCTTGCTAAGTTGTGTTGGCTGCCTCTGGCTTTGAATCTGCAATCTTCCTGCCTTAGCCTCCCAAGTAACTGGTACAAAAGGTGTGTGCCACAATGCCTGGTTCAGAATCATTTCTTTATTTTCTTTATCATTTCCTTTTATCTCACGTATCCATTCCCATTTTTACTTTATATAATATTGAGTATGTGTATGGGATTCGGGCTAAAAAATTTCAGAAGCATTCTGGTAAAGTTTGTGCTTATTTTATATTCTTCATTTACATCAGCTTCTCTCCTTCATCCATAGTCTTTTTCTTTTTTCTTTTTATTCCTGAGAAGCTAGAACAAAATAAAACACAACAAAATAAAATGTAGGAGAGAGTGGTAGGGAAGGTAGATACATCAAAACACTATATATGTATGTATGGAAATGTCACAGTGAAACCCATTAATGTGCACAATTAATGTGTACTAATAATTATAAGGGGGCTGGGATTTAGCTCAGTTGGTAGAGCACTGCGCTGCAGTCTCTGAGGCCCCGAGTTCAATTACCAGCACCACAAAAAAGGGAGAAGGGCCTGGCAACCCACTCCCAAGGTAATCCTGAAACAGTCAGCCATTGAAAACCCTATGAGGGTCGCTATGAGTCGGATACCGACTCGACGGCACCTAACAACAACAACAATAATTATAAGGTCTGAGGCTTAGCTCAGTTGGTTGAGTGCTGCTCTGTACTATCTGAGAAGCTGGTTCAATCCCCAGCACCATAAAAATGGCAGAAGGACATGGCAATATACTCCTGAAGCAATCCCAAAACAATCAGCCATTGAAAATCAGCCATTGACCCCTAAGGGTCACTATGAGCCAGACCCAACTCGAAGGCACCTAACAACAACAACAATAATTATGGGGGGCTGGGGTTTGTAGAATGCCAATCTGCACTCTATGAGGCCCTGAGTTCAATCCCCAGCACCACAAAAACTGGAGAAAGACCTGTTTCAGCCCACTCCTGAAACAATCCCAAGACAATCAGCCATTAAAAACCCTATGAATAGCAGAGAAACACTGACATTGTGCCAGGCATGGCAGTGTCAGGGAGTGTTTTGTTCTGTAGTACATAGGGTCCCAATGAGTCCAGACCTGACTCAAGGGCACCTAACAAAAACAACAATAATAATTAGTTAGAAAAAAATTAAAATAAAATAGTGCAAGAAAGATTTTTGATACTGGATATATAGAGGTGAGAATTTTCTGTTAGGGTTGAAGGGAAGAGAAAGAAACTTATATTTTTGTGTGCCTATTTTATGCTATGTCACTATAATGAGCATTTTCTCTCATTATCTCATTTAATCCTGATTAAACTGCTTTTCATAGATAGTGTACCTGAGATTGAGAGTGACTGATTTGCCTAAAGCTTTCAAATATGTTTTATAGGCTGAAATCCCAAATTTTGAGCCAAAGAGTATTAAATACATTCAAGATATATTTTAATCTATTCTGCTACATTTTGTATTTCTTTGGTGCATTTTACGTTACACACCATTAGTAAATAGTGGGATGATGTGTCACAATGAAAGAATTGTGTGATCCATGCATTATTTCTTCAGCTCATTAATTTTAAAGTGATTAAGAGTGAGCTTTTTCATAATTAAAGAAAAAGCCTTTGCAATGCATAAAGTAATTAGGAAAAATATGAAAAATTAAGTGCTTTCCATTAGTACTAGTATTAGTTTATTTTTGTTGTTGTTGTTAGGTGCCATCGAGTCGGCATCCAACTCATAGCGACCCTCACAGGGTTTTCAATGGCTCACTGTTTCGGGATTGCCTTGGGAGTGGATTGCCAGGCCCTTCTCCCATTTTTGCGGTGCTGGGAATTGAACTCGGGACCTCAGAGACTGCAGCGCAGCGTTCTACCAACTGAGCTAAATCCCAGCCCTTAACTATTTTGTTGTTGTTGTTGTTAGGTGCCGTCAAGTCGATATTCGACTCATATCGACCCTTATAGGGTTTTCAATGGCTGAGTGCTTCGGGATTGCCTTGGGAGTGGATTGCCAGGTCCTTCTCCCATTTTTGCGGTGCTGGGAGTTGAACTCGGGGCCTCAGAGACTGCAGCGCAGCGCTCTACCCACTGAGCTAAATCCCAGCCCTATTAGTTTATTTAGTGGCTTTAATAACATCTTGATTTCCAATGAAATATGTACCTGGCAAAATGAAATTGTAGCTGAAGAAGCTACGAAATAATTTTGCTTTGTTCAAAATTCTGTTGGTTACTTTGTTGTTTTCAAGTTTTATTTCTTAAATGCTTCACCATGGAGCATAGATTTCATTTTAGAGTGAATTCTCTTCAGGCCTTGCATCTTGAAACAAGATACAGGAGCCCGGTGCAAATACTGGTAGAGATTGAATTTTGCTAGAATTATAATGATGATTGTTATGGGGTTTTTTGAGGGTGGGGACTTGTTTTAGTGTTTGGTTACAACTTTTTGCAGATTTTAAATTTTCTTTTCTCCTAATCCTGTCTTTTCCTATAGACCTTGATACTTTTTACCGCATGGTTTTTTTAAGACACCAGAAGTTTTCCAAGTTGCAAATATACTGCTATGACATCATATGCTTGTCTTTCTTTGCAAAATGAGCCAAGATAATATGGCTGCAATTTATAATCTGAGCGGGTCCCTCTTTAGCCAAAATATGCACATTCATTATTTGCTCTAAGTATTAGGGAGGGGCCTATGGATTTTTTTTCTTAAACTATTATAACTTGTCTGTTGTTAACAATTTTTCTGTTACCTCTAGTACTGGATTTTCTGATTATTTTTATGTTTATGGTTCTACCTAGTCTCTCTCTGATTTTTTTTTTGAAAAATCACAAATATGGGACATATGGCTTGAGCAGATAATTTACATTTTTATATTCTAGTAGTAACTTTGTTAGTCCCTTTTTGTGGAAAGTGATAAGAAAATGTGTGTGCATTTGTGTTTTTGTGTGTCTGTGGGTGTGTATTCCTAGCACTAGGGAGGAGGACAGTGTGTGTGTGTATGTCACTGGGGAGAGGTTCACCCTAGGGTCTCATTCATGATTTTGCAAGCTCTGTACCACTGAAATGCACTCCCACCCCATATTTTACTTTTTATCTTGAGTCAGGATCATGCTAAATTATGTACACTGCTTACACTGCTTCTGTCCTCAAGTTTACATTCCTCCTGCTCTGCCTCTGGAGTCACTGGTATTAGAGGTATACATCACCAGGCCCATCTAGAATAGGTTAAAATATGACATGAAAGGAATATGCCATGTAAATTATCAAAGTACCTAATTATGATATTTACATGATTTTAATGTTTAACATTTATATCTTCCTAATACCAACTGTAATTATGTATATTATCAAGTCTCTAAAAATGGATTCCTTTTTGTACATTTTCATAAAGTAATTGACTTCATGCTTCCTCTTCCACACTGATAGATTATATGGAAATATTTACAGCAGGTAAAATCTTTAAATGTCAGAAGTATAGAGTCAAATTATAAAATTCAATTTTATAAATGTATATACCACACACTGTGAAGTATGTTTGTTAAAAAGAGGCTATTATAGTCAACATTAATTTGCCTATTTGAAGTACAAAAATCATTCTGAAAGGTAGATAATGATACCACATTAGAACAGAGGAATGTGGCCATGCTTGGTTGTGCCCAGTGTATTCCTTGCACTAGGGAGGAGGACATGGGAGGATCTCAATTTGGAGGCCAGCCTGTCTATATAGCAAGTTGAAGGCCAGCCTGTACTAACTGGCAAAACTCTGTCTCTAAAAACCAACTACAACAAAATAGTGAAAATAAAAATTAAAAAATAAAGAGGAAAATGTACCTCAAAGAAGTGAAATTACTCGTCTGTTGTAGCCAGGGTCGCTCTGAGACAGACCTCACTTGACAGAACCTAATGACAACAAGAAGAAGGAAAAGTTAAAAAATGGCTAGGACTTGATATAAATTTTTACTCTAGATATGTCATGTTTTTCTATTATAAAATCTCTACTTTTACCTAGATGTTTTACCCATATGTATGAAACAATCATCAAAAGTAACTTCTTGGTATTATAGCTATTTTACAGCATTGTGTTTTTCAAGTTATTTTTTCATTAAGCTTATGGAATGCTGGTAATTTTAATTAGAGTTCTTCTCATTTGAAGTATTTGTTGTTGGTGTTGTTAGGTGCCCTCTAATGGGTGTGTGACTCATGGTGACCCTATGTACAACAAACGAAACTCTATTGTCATACTTCTCTGTTAGGCATAGGGTTTTCAATGACTGATTGATTTTGGGGAGTGAGTTGCCAGGTCCTTCTCCAAAGCCTATAGCACCTGGTGTTCCCAGGCTGTCTCCCATCCAAGTACTAACCAGGCCTGACCCTGCTTAGCTTTTGAGATCTGACAGGATCAGAGGCCACAGTGGTATGACTGCAGGCCTGAAGTATCTGGGTGTTCCTAACTTAGTACTGTTCCTTTGGTCTTTTATTCATTTGTACAAACATGTTCTCTCAGTTTCATTGCCTATTATTATGCATGCCAAATATACTTGCACCATTTCTGGAATTCTCAGTTTTGAGGCCTGTGTATGTAGCCTGTGTCTTTTATACATTCCTTCCTTTTATTGCCTGGAAAATTCCTTTCATTTCTATTTTGTTATTGTTGTTTTCATTACTCAGTTTGGATATCTCATCATTGAAGATCTTTCTTATATTAACAAAAATAAATTAATTGCTTACTACATACCAGTCATTGTTTAAGATTATATTTTAATTCATCATGTTGAACATAATGCATTCAACAATGACCATCCATGTGAATATGGTGAAAGCAAGAAAGCCTTTCCATGCTGGCTTCCAATTAAGTGCTATGTACTTGATTAGGGAATTCATTATAAATTCATATGTGTATTCCTGGAACATAGTGGATGTTCAGTAAATATAGGCCTGCAGCCATAGCCCTGTGGTTTCCGATCCAATCAGATCTTGGAAGCTAAGCAGGGTTGGCCTGGCTAGTACTTGGATGGGAGACCACCTGGGAACGCCAGGTGCTGTAAGCTTGGGAGAAGGACCAGGCAACCCACTCCCAAAAATCAATCCATCGAAAACCCTATGAACAGCAGAAAAGCACTGACAATAGTGTTTCTTCTGGTGTATGTAGGGTCACTATGAGTTGGATAGTGACTCAACGGCACCTAACAACAACAACAAAATATTTAAATATTACCCAGTAGAAGTAAACCAAATTTGCTGGTTATTTTAAAATATATTTATTCTTGCTTTTCAATAATGCCTCAGTTTATTGGGAATACTTAATGTGTTGACTTGGGTATTTATTTCAAACATTTTGTGTAAATCACTACTACGCATGTGGCAGAATATCACCAAATATATGGATGTCTTTAACATAATAAATTAATAGTGATTACTTAATTCAGGAGAAACAGCAAAGATGAACTGCTTCATACCTGATCCTATCTCCTAACTAAAATATAGTTAGACTGAGAATAAAGCGAACTTAAATCAGGTTATAAGACTTTTTGAAGTCTTCTCAGAGAAATAGGAGAGATTAATAGATGTTGGGAATTCAGAAGTTTCAATATCTATACTGAAATAAAGAAATAAGTGAGGGGGATAGAATATGTTGATAATAGTATAAGTAGATTTGATAGCGTCAGTAGTAAAAGTCTTATATGACTATAGAACAAATAATTGAAGTTCTAAAAATCTAAATAATTCCATGCGGTTAATTAACAGTAGATTATTCATTTCAGTACTTACTGGAAACCAATTCTAAGCTGTATGTGTAGTAATAAAAGAGAAGAAAAAGTCAGATGTTTTATCTTATTTTTTCACAGGCATTTTGACTTTCTCTTTTGTTTTAAAAGCAATTTCATTTAACTTCAAATATCATCTCTTATGTGGTAGCTATGTTTTTCTTTCCCCTTTTATTATGATTTTTTATTTTGGTGTTCTCTCAGTCTGCCTTCTGGGATGAAGACATTTAATTTTACAGAATACATTTTCATGTATTCCATAATATCTTTTTTATCTATTGCTTATTTATCTCCTTACCAATTATCCGCTAATGTTACCATTACTGTGTATGCCACTTTTAATTCAAAATGTTGTTTGCAATTAAAGATAGTACTACTCCTGACTTATTCACTTTTGCTTTTATTTTTTCCTCCAAATTTCACATATTTTATAATCTTTTTAATTGCTTACCTAGATTAGGCATCTTGTTTAAAGCCCCACCAGAAGATACGAATGCATTCTACCTGTATAAAGATTGCAGATAGTCTGTGATTTAATACAAAATTCAACATAGGCTATTAAATGACATTATGTCATCCTCTATGGTTTATGTAAACCTTCAAAACCATGTCCAAAATGGATACAAAATGTTCAACTTTAGTATTTACATGTTCCAAAAATAACACTTCTTAGTACAGAATTCTGAGCTATTATGCAATACTCTAAGCTGCTAATGCATTTTCTCTTTCAAGTCTCAGTTTCACCTCTACTACAATGAAACATTTTATTAAAAATACCCTCCTTCCTACACTGTACATTGATACAGCGATTAATGAACAGTGACTTCTTTAAACAGAACATCTTTTTTCTTGCTAGGAAAATTAGAGGATTAAGTTATTGAGTATGATGTATATTGAGTATATTGTTATTGAGTATATTGAGTATATTGAGTATAAGTTATATATTGAGTATATTGAGTATAAGTTATTGAGTATGAGTATATTGAGTATAAGTTATTGAGACATTTTATTAGTGAGTTTCCCTTGACTATTCCTTACTTCTTAGCCTCATATCCTTCACCTCATTGGAAAGTCTCCATTTCCCAAGCTCTGTGTGATGTACATGAATGTGGATGTGTGGTGGGAGAAGATAAATTTTCAAATGGGTAAAATATCTTTTGCTAATTTTGACTCTGAGAGACATTCTGACCTTGAAGAAAAGATGAATGCAGGGAGCTGATAAAGGAAAGTAAATACTAAATGAAAAAATCAATCACTGTTTTGTTTCAAGGAGAGTAACTCATCAGCTAATAGAGAATGTGGATGTGGATGGTGGTGCCAGATATTTGAAGAACATAGGACAATATGTGACATAGTTATCTGCATAAATAGGAGGGATGTCCAACAATACATAAAATGGCTTGAGGCAGCTTTGCTTCTTGAATGAAGAGTGTGTATTTATGATTATTTGGAGAATTAATTGAATGAAGGAAGAAATCCTGTCAGTCAGTGTGCAGGTTATTTTCTTAGGAGTTACTTCATTTTGTATTCAAAACATATAGAGGTGTTCTGAATTATTATTTTACAGATGAAAGAATGGGATTTCATAAAAATATAGTAAGTGAAAAAAATTATACTTATTCAATGAACTAAAACATCTCTTGAACAAGCGAGGAATAGTTGAAAGGAGAAAATAAGCACTAGAAAAAGCTGTTCTTTCTTTCTTTCTTTCTTTCTTTCTTTCTTTCTTTCCTTTTTTTGCACTATTGGGGAGTTGAAAACAGGGCCTTGCACATACTTTGCAAGTGTTCTACCACTGGGCTATATTTCCAGTTCTTTTACATTTTTTAAACTTTTTTTTTTTAATTTTTGAGTCACTAAATTATGCAGGCTGCTTCTGGGATTGAACTCACAGCCCTCCTGGCTCCACCTCTTGAGCTGCTGGAATTACAGATGTGCACACTGTGCCTGGGTAGTTTTAAGATTTGATCATTCTTATGAATGAGAACATAAGTTATTTGTTTTTTGAGCCTGTGTTCATTTGCTTAAGATGGTATTTGCCAGTTCCATCCATACAGTTGCAAATCACATTATTTTATTCTTTTTTTATTACTGAGTAATATCCCATTGTGTATATTTACCACATTTTTACCCATTCTTCTGTTAATGGGCATCTTCTGTTGATGGTTCCATATCCTTGCCATTGTGAAGAGTGCTGCATTAAATATGGAGATATAAGTGTCTGTATGGTATGATGATTTTTCTCCCTTCAGTTGTATTCTCAGTAGTGGTATAGCTGGGTCATATGGCAATTGTATTCTTTGTTTTCTGAGGTATCTCCATATTGATTTCCAAAATAGTTGAACTAATGTACAGTCCCACTAACAGTGTAAGAGGGTTCCTTTTTCTCCACATCCTTGCCAGTATTTGTCATTATTTGTTTTGTTGATCTTAGCCACTTTTACCCGAGTTAGATGGAATCTCAGAGTTGTTCTGATTTGTGATTCCCTAATGGCTAGGGATATTGAGAATTTTTTCATGCGTTTCTTAGCTCTACCAGCTTCTTTGAGAACTGTCTGTTCATTTTCTTTGCCCACTTGAGGATTGGGTTATTTGTTATCTTGGGATTTGCTTTATAATTCTAGAAATTAGTCCTCTGTTGGATTTGTAGGATGCAGTGATTTTCTCCCATTCCATGGGAGAATAATATAGTCCTTAACTCTGTTCATTTTTTTCCTTTGCTGTACAGAAGCTTATTATTTTCTTACAATCTCATTTGTCAAATCTTAGTGCCATTTCCTGGGTGATTGGAGTCTTATTAAGGAAATACTTCCCTATGCCTATATATTGGAGCATGTTTCCTATCTTTTCTTCTATTAGTTTTGAGGTTTCTGGTTTTATGTTGAGGTCTGTTATCCATTTTGAGTTGACTCTTGTGCAAACTGAGATATATAGGCTTATTTTCAACTTTCTGTAGAAGGATATACAATTTTCCCAAAACCATTTGTTCAAGAGGCTATCTTTTCTCCATTGAGCTTTAGCTCCTTTTTCAAAGATCACGTGGCTGTAGTTGCATCGATGTGTCTCTCGATCTTCAATTCTGTTCCACTGGTCTATAAGCCTGTTTTTGTGTGAGTACCAAGCTGTTTTTGCTACTATGACCCTGTAGTATAGTTTAAATAAGATATTGTGATCCTGCCTGTATTAGCTTTGGATCTTAAGATTGTTTTGTCTATACACAGTCTTTACTTCTTCCATTGAAAATCCTATGAGGGTCACTATGAGTCGGATAGCAACTCGATGGCACCTAACAACAACAACAATGATGTTTTGGATTTTTTTCTATTTCTATAAAATCTTTCATTGGGATTTAGTTGGGAATTGACTTAAATCTGTAAATCGCTTTAGGTAGGATAGCCATTTTTATAATATTGATTCTCCCAATCCCTGAGTAGGCAAGGTTCTTCCATCTTCTAGTATCCTCTGCAGTTTCTTTCTTGAATGTTTGAACCATTTTATACTATTGAGGGGAACATAACTTAGTACAGCCATTGTAGAAAACAATGTGGATATTCCTCAACAAATTGCAGATGGAACTGTTATAGCATTTAGTCATTTCTTTTGAATTGACAATTCCAGTTTAGTGATTGCCAATAAGTAAATGAATAAATCTTTTAGTGATTTATAAAATTAATGAAAATGGAGAACCAACAACATTTGTAGATATTAGAGGAGGGTCCACAGTGGTTATAATGTAGGGCAGCTTGATTGTTTAGGTTAGGATAATTCATTAAGTACTATATTACATTAATATTTAAATATAAGTTGTATATTTAAATGGGTTCTCCTGTTGTGAAATATTACGTATTAATAATTTAGTAAGTCATCATTTGTCGTTGACATACAGAATACTTTCATAATCAGATTACATTAGTTTAGGTTGCTTTGTGAGAAAAGGAAATGTAATTCAAAATGGTTATAAACAAAAATCTATTGTAGCTTATAAGAGGCTATATGGAGGCCGGTTTTGATTTCATGCTTCTATGGATGATCTTGGCTATTTTCCATTGACCTCATGGAAGAAACTTGTATTCTTCAGTTCTTGTGTCACATTCTTATGCAATAATATCTGAAGCTGGGAAAGAAATATTTTTCCATTGTCTTCCTCTAAAGGAAAAATTCTTATATATTGTCTATCAGACTTCCCACAGTTCTCATTGGCTAGAATTTTTTCAGATGAACATTCCAAAATCAGTGTTGATCATAACAGTAATATTATTTCCTTTGACTGATCAACTCCTTCCTGTTGATGAGGAGATTTGCTCCACCCTTGCAGCATATGATTGACCAATCAAATTCAGTGTCAGTCTATTAAGGAAGAATGGATGAGGAGGAAATATGAAAGGTAGGTAGTGGAAGGAGTCCCCTGCAGGAATGTTGGAAAGGACCTCTCTGCAAAACAAAACAAACAAACAAAATTGCAAATATTGTCAAAACCAACATTTATAAGGTAATTAAGTTATACCACTTTTATGGGCAATGTCTGTGTCACTTCATATAATTCTTCAAATTTACTGTGAAAGTTGACTCTTTTTTACAGATGAGAGAATGAAGAGATTTTGAGGAGATTAATTGATTTACCAAACTCACAAAAGTGCTTATTGGTAAAGTGGGAATTTGAACCAAGACTACCTGGCAAAAGAATTGTCTTCTCTATGCTAAGTCATTATAAAAGGAAACCATTAACATTTATAAGTTTTTCCTTATTAACTTTGCAATTGGTAAGGTTGTTGTTGTTGTTAGGTGCCATCGAGTTGATATCCGACTCATAGCGACCCTTATAGGGTTTTCAATGGCTTACTGTTTCGGGATTACCTTGGGAGTGGATTGCTAGGCCCTTCTCCCATTTTTGCAGTGCTGGGAATTGAACTCGGGACCTCAGAGACTGCAGCTCAGCGCTCTACCCACTGAGCTAAATGACAGCCCAATTGGTAAGGTAGGCATACTAATTTCTTTTGTGAACAGGCTATGACCAGTTCACTCACCTAAGAAAAATACTATGCTTGAGTTTATTTAATACCTGTATCTATATGAAGCTTTTACAATTTTCTTTCTAAATTTGACCACCAAGGAAATTAAGGAAGGGAGTTATAAAGTAATTTGCCTCAAGTCACATAGCAATGAAGTCTCCAAAATGGGATTGGAATGTAGGCTTGCCTTGACTTTGCAGACTTGCATGTTTGCCACCATAAAACATGTGAGAACTGTAGTCAATGTAAAGCAAGGGTAGGGAAACATTTGAAATAAACTAAATTGAGTAAACCTGAATAGTCCACTAGAAACTCATCAGAAGCCAAAATATTTAAAACAAATATATTAACTTTATCTTACTTTTTAGATTATACAAGATGATTATATTCTCATGTTCAGCGAGGGTAAGTAAAATATTTATTTGCTTTCTGGAGAGGAACAATTGAATAAAAAAATAGAAATGGGAACCAGGGTCTTCTGTACAGGGAAAAGTTGAAACTGAAACTGAGATTTGGTTTCAAATGTGGGTGATCATGTTGACTTACTAACCAGGGCTCTACCTAATGCTTGCCCAGATCAAGATGTGAACTATACCAGTTCTTTACCCCTGGATTTTTCCACCTAAAATTACTCAGTGACTTATGGAGCAGTGTAGTTCAAAATCAAGGATTAGTGCTTTTGTGCTATGGATCTAGGTGCATGCACTATAATTTCCCTTCCTTAGGTACCTATTATATTTATTCTTTGCCAGGTACTCTCATCAACACTATTTTCCTAAGGACAAAAGCTGAAAAAAACATATTTGTAAATAACATTTACATGTTTATATAAAATATATTGTTGTTGTTGTTAGGTGCCATCGAGTTGGTATCCGACTCATAACGACCCTCATAGGGTTTTCAATGGCTGTTTCGGGATTGCCTTGGGAATGGATTGCCAGGTCCTTCTCCCATTTTTGCAGTGCTGGGAATTGAACTCAGGACCTCAGAGACTGCAGCACGATGATCTACCAACTAAGCTAAATCCCAGCCCATAAAATATATACTTGTGTGTATATAGGGACATATATGTATATATGTATTTTTGTGTATGTATATAGCTATAAAACTATATACAATAACTATGTAAAATCATTCTATTGTTCAACATTATATCAAAATAGTTGCTGCCTTGATTTCCTTTCTTTCATTAATGCTGACATTCATGAATAGTTTATTTTTATCTTTGCTGAATTTTGCATCTAAGAAGAAACTATACTCCATTTTAAGGCGTTCAACTTCTTATTCACACTTTTTGCAACTGTAGACTAATTGTTGTTGTGGTAGACTAATTAGCCAGTGTTTAATTCCTCACATCTATAAAACAATATCTGTTGTTTATTATACAAAGTGAACAACTGAACAACACTCCCACCTTATTTTTGTAGGAAACTCCTAATACACGAGTATTCATAATTCGTGATGTTTTCTATCAAAACATATTCAGTGAACATAGATAAATTTTGGAGCATGAATGCTTTGGTTCCAACTCAAGGACTGTGATTAAGCTGTATGCACAGGCTTGAACTCTTCATTTCATTTTTACCAATTTGTATTTGATGCAATGAAGGCAGCTGTGTTTCTAGTGGTGTTACACCCTTGTATGGCACTGCACAACTGAATAATAACAATTCTTGTTACAAAGCTGTTATATAAAGCTATTACAAATTGGTTTGACATAGTCATAATATCACAGTAAGGATTGAATCATAAAAATGTAGGTACAACTTCTCTAATATATCTGTGGTTGCTTGTGTCCCTTTTGAGGATTGCTAAGCAGATAATCTGCTTTGATTTCTGATGACAGAGAGTTAAATTCATTTGTATAAGGAGATTTTGTGAGCTATATTGATTATGTGTTTCATATAAAGCATTTCCATATTTACAGTTATTTAGGAAAAATAAATACAATTATTTGAAAGCAAGAGTGTGCAGATTAGATAGTTCCTATTAAGCTTTATCATTGTGTGGTTCATGGTTTCATGGAAGTAAAAAATGTTTCTGAGAGAAGACTTCTTTTTCTACAACTGGCATTGAATAACCCTATTTAAAAACATTTTTGATTTTCTTTTACTTCTTATGATTTTGTGACACCAGTCAAAATTGTTCCTGAGGTGCTCAGAATTCACATCACGTGGCTGGTAATTGAAACATTCAGGCTGAATGGTTGGATACTAAATGGATTCATGCCAGCACACGGCAGTTCCAGACATTGAGGCCAATGACTACTTAGTGCTAGAATGAAACATTTTCCCATGCACAAGTTCCGAGTGGGTTCCTGTGAAGAATTTGGTTCCTGTGGCCTAAATGGTGTCACCAGCAAATAATTCAGTGTGTGTATTTTATTTCTATTTCTGCTCTATGCTTAGTGAAGTCTAGCCCATCTTTACATACTTAAATATCTAAATATATTTTCTTCTTCATTTCCCTTTAGCTTTAAATCATTTTTTGTAATAACAATTTCAGAGCATTTTTCCACCCTGTGGGCAAATATCCTATGCCTTTAAAATACTTTTCCAAGACAGGGGCTGTGTGTTGGTTCAGATCAGATGGTATGAAAACTGAAAGATTTGAATTGAAATCTTGTTTGCAAAATTTTTTGATATGAGATCTTGAGCAGGTAACTGTATTTCTTAATAAGTAACTGCCTTCTTATTACAATCTATTCTTAACCAATTTTCCATAATATTCTCATCAATTATGTTACTCTATATCCAAGTTATAATTACTTATTTTTAATATTTTATTTACCTTGGAACTTTCAAAGATAATTTAGATCTGTGAAAAAAAATCTAGTAAGATATTAGAATATTTATTTTAAGATAATTATTTGTTTTGGAAAGCTATGTTATTTCTTTACCACTCAATGAATTCTTTTTAGTTTTACCACATTTGCTAAAGCAGATGGTAGCTGATAATTTGGGCATTTGGGGCCTTTATGATATCTTGCTGTAATATGCTTGATTGTGTTAGCTGTTTGCGAACATGGTGGAGATGTTCGCTGCTTAGGTATAATGTGAAGTTCAGGGTAATTATTCATTTGTTATTTTCACAACTCAGAACTGCCTAAATCTTGAATCTACACACAGCCACACAAAGGTCAATTTGCCCTTAACTACCTTCCACTTGAGGCTGGCATTTGGTTCATTTGGTAGAGCGCTGATCTATAGTCTCTGACTTCCCAAGTTTGATTCTCAGCCCTGCAAAAATGGGAGAAGGATGTGGCAACCCACTCCCAAGGCAATCCCGAAACAAGCAGCCATTGAAAACCCTATGAGGGTCACTATGAGTTGGACAGGACTTATGACTTGAAGGCACCTAACAACAATAATAACCTTCCACTCTCAAGAATGCTTCCTCCATTCTTCTCATCATATAGAGACTGTTTGATGGAATTCATTCTCTCTCTCTCTCTCTCTCGCTCGCTCGCAGGCTCTCTCTCTTTTTCAGGTTTTTTTTTTTTTTTTTTTTGAGACAAGGTCTGGTGAGGCTGCCCATGGATTCACTCACTAACTTTTAATGCTCAGCCTCCAGAGTAGTTAGGATTACGTGCAAGGTTTTGCAACATTTGATTTCTCTGGGTTCTCCTTGAAGCGTGTTGCCCTTGTCTTTTTCTCCTTTACTTTTTGCCCTTGTCTTCATCTTTAATTCAAGTATAGTTATTGGTTCCATCTTGACTTTGGCAGAGTCAGTATTCCGGACATTTTTTAATAGTCTGTTTTCATGTCATGATCAATGTATAGTGGTTTTCACACTAGTGAATAGGTTCCTCTTCAGCTCTCGTTAACTCTGGTCATAGTCAGAAACTTGGCAGTTCCTCCCTCATGCCCTGGCTGGTGGCCTGTTGGCTATGCTAATCAGTTTACTGGTTTCAGCTTCAGTGATGCTCCTAGTTGATCCAATAATGATTTTTTTCTCCTTTTATATCTTCAGTCCAATGAAGAAATTAGTGGAACACTTTGGAAGTCTCTTCCTTACTGAAGTAGAGCAAGTAAAGACTTAGGGGAAAGAGATTCCATAGGTGCTCTGTGGCCAGCATGGTGTGTGTCTCTGTATCCTGGTGCAACTTCCACACTTACATGTAGAAAACAAGGGAAAGTCCAATTTTCTGTCATGTCTTTCAGAGGCAGTTTTTAGTAAAGATTGCGGTGGTAGGAATGGTAAGGTGGGCTGCCCATGTGTCTTTTGTGTCAAAGAATTATTACTCAAGGAGAGAAAAGGTAGCATGCTAACAATCACTTGAAATCTCCTGCTTCCATTCACCCAACAAATGATTATTTTTTTTTAGAATGGGAAACTATTTTTAGCAGGTGAGTTCTTCCTTTTATATGGGTCGTGTTCATGAATTCTTTGTTATTAGTCATTATTATTTAAAGGGACATTTATTCAGAAAACACCCTTTTCTTTTGAGTGCCTGTATTTTGACAGTAAAATGCTAATATTAAAGTCTCTTCATTCTGCCATAGTCATTTAAAAGGAATGTCTAAAAATCAAAGCTGACAACAATTTCTTGGCTTTGGATTTTGAAGTACCCACCATTGAATGGAGTACTTAGTTCACTCAAAGAATGAGCTTAAGAAAACCACAGGGCGATGACAACTCAATGGGTAGAAATGTAAGAAAGAAAGAGAAATATATAAAAGGAGAGACAATTGAGTGAATTCTCACTAGTAAGTTCACAAAAACCAGAAGCCTTGATTTCCCCTAATTAATTTTCTGAAATAATTTTCTAGAGAGATTTTTAGGCCCTTCATAAACTAGTATTTTTAAATTCTTCCCAGTTACTGCTTAATTTATCCTATATACCTATTTCAAGCCCTACATTATTTTTGAAACTCTACTTATCTTAAACTAAATTTCTCAGCTTCTTATAAGCCACTAGAATATTAGATCAATATTGCTTATTTGGAAATAGTATTACACACTTCTGGGTTAAATAGTCTTCTAAATTATATTGTAAGATTCATAAAAAGTTTCATCTTATATGATAAGTACAGTAGATGCTCTGTAAATGGTTGTTGTTATGTGTCATGGAGCTGGGTTTGACTTACTGCCACCCTACGCACAACAGAAGAAACACTCCCTAACACTTTGCCATGACTGACACTGTGTCAGAGCTTCTCTGCTCTTCATAGGGTTTTCAATGGCTAATTGTTTCAGGAGTGGGCAGCCACACACTTCTCCCTTTTTTTGCAGTGCTAGTTATCAAACCCTGGGAGAAGGACCCGGCATCCCATTCCAAAAATCACCTGCCATTGAAAACCCTATGAATAGCAGAGAAGCATTGATAATAGTGGTTGGCCTGTTGTATGTAGGGTCACTATGAGTAGGATTGCTACTCCATGGCACCTAACAACAACAACAACAGGAATCAAATCCAAGGCCTCATAGCACACAGAGCAAGCACTCTCACTGTAAATAGTTGTTAAAAATAAATGAATAATGCTTTCATTGTTGTTGTTGTTGTTGTTGTTGTTGTTGTTAGGTGCCATCGAGTCAGTATTCGACTCATAGTGACCCTCATAGGGTTTTCAATGGCTGACTTTTTCAGGATTGCCTTGGGAGTGGATTTCTAGGCCCTTCTCCCATTTTTGCGGTGCTGGAAATTGAGCTCAGGACCTCAGAGACTGCAGCGCAGCGCTCTCCCAACTGAGCTAAATCCTAGCACCAATGCTTTCATATTGCTATTAATTATTAGAATAAAGTTGTTGTTGTTGTTAGGTGCCCTTGAGTCGGTATCCGACTCATAGCGACCCTCATAGGGTTTTCAATGACAGACCATTTCGGGATTGCCTTGGGAGTGGATTGCCAGGTCCTTCTCCCATTTTTGCAGTGCTGGGAATTGAACTCAGGACCTCAGTGACTGCAGTGCAGTGCTCTACCAACTGAACTAAATCCCAGCCCATTAGAATAAAGAGGAATGTTAAAACTCTAATAATAAGAATTTGGTTTGAGTAAAATAAATCTCACTAATCTTTCACAAAAACTATCAGAGAAGATAGCAAAGAAATGTAAAAGCCAAACTTCTAGGCCATCTTTGCATATTATGCTTTAATTGATTATGTTCATGTCCTATTTACCTAAATTAGTTAAATCTTGGTCTCTCCCTAAATGTTATGTAGAATCAACTTTTATAATAAAAAAATAGGGTTGTTGTTGTTGTTAGGTGCCGTTGAGTTGGTATCCGACTCATAGTGACCCTCATAGGGTTTTCAATGGCTGACTATTTTGGGATTGCCTTGGGAGTGGATTGCCAGGCCCTTCTCCCATTTTTGTGGTGCTGGGAATTGAACTTGGGTCCTCAGAGACTGCAGCGCAGCACACTACCAACTGAGCTAAATCCCAGCCCAAAAAAGTAGGGAGTAGATTTCAAATACACTATCCAAATGAACAAAACTTGAATTATTTTATTGGTAAAATTACTCTATCCAGAAACAATCAGCCAATGAAAACCCTGTGATGTGCATAGGGTTGCTATGAGTCAGACATAACTTGATGGCACCTAACAAGCAGCAACAAGCAACAATCCTATTATTTAATGCTTATAACCAAGGTAATGCTTGCTGACAACTGTCCATATCTATAGAATATGTTACATCATATAACACATTTCTTAAAAGAATTATAAAGTAGTTCACATAGTTTATTTTAAATTATACATTTGGGTTTATATATTATAGCATATTAATAATTTCTGAGTAATCAGTACTTAATATTTCACTTTGATAAAACAAATATAAAATTCTATTATC
>VMDO01014374.1:0-54813 GCA_007922755.1 Pedetes capensis | reverse complement strand
GAAGTGGGATTGCTGGATTATATAGTAGTTTTAACAATTAAGTATTAAGTCAACAATAAATACATTTTCATTTTCCTTTCTTTCTTTTTTTTTTTTTCAATACTGGGGATTGAACCCAGGGCTTTGCACTTGCATGCTTTGCAAGTGCTATACCACTGAGCTGCACCCCCAACCTCTCCCCGCCTTTTTTTTTTTTTTTTTTTTTTTTTTTTTTTTTTAGCTTTTTGAGACGGGGTTTTGCTAAATTACACATGCTGTCTCTGGTCTCAAACTTGTGATCCTCCTGCCTCCGCCTCCTGAGTTGCTGGGATTATAGGCGTGTACCACCAAATCTGGCAATACATTTTCGATTTAAATAATTAGTAAATTAATATGTTCATTTCTAGGTTTCTTATTACAAATTCTTAAACTAGTAAACTCCCGTAAGTTCTTGCTATAATTAAATGAAGCAGGGCCAGATCTTCTTGTTCTGAAAGGTCCATTCCATCTTTATAGAAAGAATGTCATTATCAGCTGTGTAACTCCAGCAAGGAGATATTCCCTTACAATTTTTTCTCTATATCACACACTTCTAACTGCAAACTACTCAGTATGTTTCACTTCCTGAGAATCTTTACCTTCTGAAAATCTTTCATCTAGACTTCCAGCTGAACTATTTATTCCATGTTACCACCTCATACACTGAAATAGAAAAACATATTTAAAATACTTTCACCTTTTACTAAAATTAGACTCCAAATTTGCTATTAGCCAATTTTCAGAAGTTGATCACTTGTGACAGAATTCTAGCATCTATTTCCACCAGGTTGAATTAAAGGATCTATTTCATCAGTGTATATAATTTCTGTAACAAAAGTAAATTTATGATCTCCACTCTTTCCCCCAGTAAATGTCCATGTTTTACTTAGGCATCAGGGAAATGCAAATCAAAACTACATCAAGATTCCATCTCTCCCCTATCAGAATTGCTATCATTAAGAAAACGAGTAACAAATGCTACCCAGGAAGGGCAGCAGGGGCTGATATACTTCTGGTGGGAAGTTAAATTAGTCCAGCTACTATGGAAATCATTATGGGCATTTCTCAAAAATCTAAAAATAGAATTGCCATATGATCCAGATATACCACTCCTAGGTTTATACTTAAAGAAATCAAAGCTATAATACAATTAAAAATACCTGCTCATCCATATTTACTGCTGCACTATTCACAATAGCCAAGTTATGGAATCAGCTTAGATGTCCCTCAACAGAGTAACAAATAATGAAAAGGTGGTATATATACATGTGTAGATATTTTTAGTCATAAAGTAGAAAGAAAGCATGTCATTTGCAGGAAAATGGATAGAACTGGAGATCCTCATGTTAAGTGAAATAAGCCAGACTCAGAAAGATAAATATCATGTGTTTTCCTTCATATGGAATCCAGATTGTCTTGAAAAGGTATGAAAGCAGAAGGAAGACTATTAGGGAAGAAGATGGGGAACAGCAGGAAGGGGAAGAGGGGACAAGAGAGGGAAACTAGTGGGGTGAATATGTTCAAAATACATTGTATACACGTATGAAAATGCCATAATGAAACTAATGAAACCCGTTATTTTGTGCAATTAATGTGTGCTAATAAAAAAATTTCAAAATGTCTGTTTGCTGTGTCTATTTGTTATTCACACGGGTCTAGGAAAAGTTGCTTCTGAAACTCCTCCCTATTTATATAAGTGATAGGTATTTCATTAATTATTAGAATTAGAATGATCAATTTAAACTTCCTTTAGCAAATGTAATAATGAAACTATTTGTTTCTCCTTCTTCCATAAAATGGACAATATTCTTAAATCTTTGTTCTACTTATCATCTCATTTTTGCACACATTTTCAGGAATTTACAGTGACATTTAAACTTTTTTCATGTGATTTCAAGTGTCCTGATTTGAAAATTCTATTTTAAAATCTACTAGCTTTTGTCAATCACAATACTTGCACTGTGTTGTGGAAGAGATTTCTTAAAAGTACCTAAGGAAGCTAATGATTCACATAAAACACCAATAACTTGAAAAACCTTTAGGACAATTAAGGGAAATAGAATATATGTGTTCCTGAATGCCAGAATGATGGATTCCCAGGCTCTATCAGTGGGGTGGACAAGGTCACTGATAATTACACACTATTCATGGCTCATTTTTATGAGGCCTCATAAGCATATCTGGCAATTGTTATGTCCCTATCAGCCATCTTTATTCTTCTTACTCTTCCTTGAGTTATCATGCCAATCACAAATATTAATGTGCCAAAAGTATAACTGGCAATAAGTGCCATGATGCACTTGGTGTTTGAGAAATAATAAAATGTCACTTCCATCATAGTACAATGTGGGATTTAATGGGGTTATACAGAATTATTTCCATTGCTATTCCCCTGTAATGATGTTTCTTGCAGACACAGCTGACAAAAATACCACTGAATGTTAATTCGGTTGAACTTTAAAAGCAACCACATGGGGACTGACCTAAAGTAAAAGCTTCTTTGCCTTGAACAAAGTCAACCCTTAGATGCATCATTCAAGGTTTGTCCTAACTGCTCTGGCTTCATATTTAGAAAAGTATTTAAGAGAAAAGAGACAAAGAGCATGAGACATATGCACACATGTGTCTACAATGCTAATTATTTGCTTCTAACTGATGATATGACTGTGACCCTATTTGTCAGTACAAGTCTGTGAAACCAGAGTACTGATTGAGATGTTAGACTAATGTATAGAATGTATTCATACAGCCTATGCTTTGCTTGCAAAAATTTTCTTTTTCAAATTAAAGCTTCTCAAAAAGCTCCTCAAGCACACATGCCAGCTCATACGTTTAATTTATACTTAAATTAAACATAATGAAATTAAGGTGCTATGTCAGCAATATGGCACAGTAGTTGATACCAGCGCTTGCCCTAACAAAAAATAACATTTAGACAGCTATCCATGAATGCAAATAGCTCTAGGTGAGGTCAGGAGTTAACAAGTTGCAACAGTGCAATGGAGCATCAAAAATAACCTCACAGCAAGAATACAAAGAACACTTCCATTTTGCCTGCAATCTTATCCCCTAGCCCAACAGAGATGCTAAGAAGAACTCCCTGGATCATAAATTCCCCATAAAGGGAAGAGAGATCAGGGTGAATCACCAGCCTTCCCACTTTGTTTTTCTCCCACTCAGATGGCTGGGATGATCAGCATAAAGGAGATGACAGGATACAACTAGGATCACTGTCAGCCATGCATCAGGTGAGACCATGATTCCCATTGACTTGCTCTGCAGAGGATCCCTGCAGCCTTCTCAACTGAAGGTCTCTATTAGAAGATGCTGCTCTTGGCCTTCTGGGCTGGGCCATCACACTCTCTCCCTCATCTTCTGCAAACACATGCATGTCTATACCTTGGAGCCACACATGATCCATGCACATGTTTCAGATCCTAGCTCTGAGGCTGCCCCACAAACTTCCATGCCTCAAAAATGGGGGTCATCACCTTAATGAATACACTAGTACTTCAGACATTGGCATCACCACTGCGTGGTCATGTTTGCCCTGCAAGCACTGGACCTGCAGTCAGTCTAGGCATGCTTATCTTCTAGAGCCCCAGTTTGCAGCCATTCCATTAATGACTGAAACTCAAATCTCACCAAAAGTGCTGGTGCCCCAGCATTGGAATCACTGTCCCAATTGGCAAACCCTGAACCCAGGATCCACAGTTACTTTGTGTGTGCCTATGTACCAAATCATGGCTCCATGGCTATTCCACATGTGTATACACTCCAGTTTCCAGGGCCAGTACAGCAATAGGTCCACCTGTGGCCTAAATCCTGAACAGTAGTCACTCTGCATGCACCCACACTCCATACTCTGGATCTCCGGCTGCTCTCTGTGTACATACATACACGGTGGAAAACAGCATCACTGCTACCATGAGTGCACCATAGCTGGACTCATTGCCAAGAGGGACTCTCTCAGTTACAATTTCCTCTCAGTGGAACAAGAACAGAGGCACCCAGCAGCCTTCACCATGAAGATCTTTATAGTCTTTGACACCACCACAGACAACCACAGACTTGGCCACCAAGGCTTTCCACAGTTTTCACCAATGCTGATCTCAGCTGACATTGTTGCACAAAGAGTACACTGCTATTCCCTAGGCAGAGACAGAATTACTGCATTCCACTCAGCTGACACACTGAAATTCAGACACAGAGTTTGTCTTTCCCCACCCAAATTAGTCTATGAAGGCTAGCAGTGTTGACTGCTCCAACAAGTGTACAGATTAGCAGCACAAGGCTACAAGAAATATGAAAAATCAAGGAAGCACAACATCAACAAGGATACAATATTTCTTTAATATTCAAGGAACCAATCCTTAAGAATAAAGATCTACAAATTCACTGACAAAGAATTCAAAGTAGTCATCATAAAGAACCATAGTGAGTGATAAGGGAAAATGATTAGATAATTAAATGAAACCAGGAAAGCAATACATGAACAAAATTAGAAATTAAGGAGCTAGAAATCATAAGAAAAGAATGAAAAGAAATCCTGAATCAGAGGAATACAATGTCTGAAGTGAAAATATTCAATAGAGAGCTTCAACAACAGACCCAAATGGAAGAAATACTTGGGAAAATTAAAATTTCATTTGGAATTATCCAGTAATAGGATAAAAAAGAAAAAACATGAAAAAGTAAAAAAAAAAAACACATTATTTATGGGAAAACATCCAGCAAAATAATATATGCATATGGTAGTTTCAGAAATGGCTGAGAAATAGAAAGGGGCAGAAAGCTTACATAAAAAATAATTACAGAAAACATTCTAAATATGGGGAAGGAAATTAACATTCAGATTCATGATGCCCAGAGAACCCAAGATAGGCTGAATATCAAGAAATCTCCACTAAGACAATTTATAATTAAATTGCCTACACTCAAGAACAAAGAAAGAAGTTTGAAAGTAGCAAGAGAAAAGTGAATAATCACATATAAAGAAATCCCATAAGAATGCCAGTGGATTACTCAACAAGTACTTTGCAGACCACAAAAGAGTAGGATGATGTATTCAAAATTCTGAAGGAAAGACTGCCATGTAAGGAAAATTATGTTTTGAAATCAAAGGAGAGAGAAAGTCTTTCCCAGACAAAAACAATAAATGAAAATAGAAAAGAAATAATAAAACCTGGGGGATTTTGACACCACTAAGTCTCTTTGGGCTGGGATTTAGCTCAGTGGGTAGAGCGCTGCGCTGCAGTCTCTGAGGTCCCAAGTTAAATTCCCAGCACCGCAAAAGTGGGAGAAGGGCCTGGCAATCCACTCCCAAGGCAATCCCGAAGCACTCAGCCATTGAAAACCCTATGAGGGTTGCTATGAGTCGGATACCGACTCAACGGCACCTAACAACAAGAACAACAAAGTCTCTTTTACCCCAAAAGACACCTCAGACTAAGCCTGGTGGTGTAAGCCTATAATCCTAGGTACCTGGGAGGCTGAGGCAGAAATATCCATAAATTCAAGCCTTGTTTGGGCTACAGAGTGGGTTCAGGGCCAGTTTGGGCAACTTAGACTCTGTCTCAAAAAATAAAAATTAGCTTGCCTAGCATAGATGAGATTGTTGGTTCAAACCCCAAATACAGAAAAAATAAAAAATAAAATAAAAATAAAAATAAATAAATAAATAAAACACTTCAGGAAGTTCTCCAAATTAAAATGGAAACAAAAATGTGAAAGCTTATGAAAACATGTCTCATTCCTGAAGGTAAATATGTAGAGACATATACACACTAATGTAACACTATAATGGAAAAAAATGGAACAGCAAGGAGAACCCAGCAGTAAATTGTTACATTTAGGGTTAGTTGGTCTTCAACAAAGGTTCTAAGAATATACGATTAAGAAAATATAATTCCCCCAATAAGTGGAGCTGGAAAAAAATTGGATATCCATATGTAGAAGAATGAAATTGAACTCCTACACACTATGTATAAAAACCAACTCAGGATGAATTAAAGACTTAAATGTAATACCTAAAACTATAAAACACATTGTTTTTAGGTGCCTTTGAGTTAGTGTCCTAATCACAGCAACCCTACATACAGCAGGCAAAACAGTATTATTAGTGCTTCTCTGCTATTCATAGGGTTTTCAATGGCGGATTGTTTATTGGGAGTGGGTTACCAGGTCCTTCTCCCAAGCCTATAGCACCTGGTGTTCCCAGGCAGTCTCCCATCCAAGTACTAACCAGGCCTGACCCTGCTTAGCTTATGAGATCTGACGGGATCAGATGCCAGTTGTACAGCTGCAGGCTGAAGCACACACAAGTACCAAAATATTATTCTTCCTTAAAAAAGGAAATCTTGCCATTTGTGACAACATGGAGGAAACTAGAGGACTTTATGTTTTGTGAAAAAATGCATATGTAGAAAGATAAATACAGCATGGTCTCATTTATATGGGCAATCTAAAAATGTCAAACTCATAAAAGTAGAGAGTAGAATGGACCAGGGGCTGGGGGAAGGAAAATATAAGGAGATGTTGATCAATGAAAAAGAAGTTCATTTATGCAAGGTGAGTAAGTTTGGGAAACCTGAGGTATAACAATGTGACTATGGTTAAAAAAGATATTGTATTAATATGTTGAAATTTTCTGAGAGAGACCTTAAGTGTTCTCACTGTATACACACAAACACACACACACAATTATAGCTACATAAGGTGGTGAATATGCTAATTTTATTATGATGAATATTTCATAATATTTACACCTATGAAACTATCAAGTTTTACAACTTTAATACGTATAACTTTTAACTGTTACTTATACTTCAAATAAGATTGGACAAAAGAAAGAACAAAATTTCCCAAGTAATTGCTATGTCTTTACAGATCCACAATGTTTAGGTTAGATAATTTTCTTTATTGTTAAGCTATCTCAACTTCATAAATATGGATTCAAACTACAATCCATTAAAAATAGGTGCGTTTTTGTCTATTAACATGTAATACATACTGTATTTAACTGCCTGCTGTTGTTGTTATTCAATAAGGATATGGGGCTTTCTTTAACACTCTCCTGTGAAACTCAACTAACAGGTTACAGGCATCTATTCCAATTTTCCTCTTTTAGACAATTTTGACATGTTTATTGTTCTTTTTCAATTCCTATAGTCAGAAATATAATGCCAATACTATAATGCCATTATGCATACCTCATTAAATCTCTATATCAAAGTTTCCTAACCAAATTCATATTTGATAATATGACAAAAAAGGCAATCTGTAACAGAACATTTTCAAATAGTTAAAAATTTACTTTTAGATATCAAATAATTAATGAAAAAATAAGACTTGGATGGTCAAACAAATATGCTAGGCCAGCCATATGATCATTGCACCTTTCAGTTTCTTTAAATTCTTAATGTCAATAACTGTATATTCTCATATCAGCTGATTATTAGGTTTTCCATTTGCATTTGTAGTACCTTCATGTCTATTCACTTATTCTAATATGTCCTAAAGATACATAAGTTAACCATTTTAAATCATACTGAATTTCTTATTCTCCAGTTTCATTTTCATTTGTCTATTTACTTAACATGAGAAAACTTTTCAAAAGAAACGTCTATTTATCTCCATTTCTTCCTGAATTTCTCTTCAATCTTTAAAATATTCCAGTCTATATACGGTTTCTACCAATCCACCAAAATTGATCTTCACAAAGCTAATGACCCTCTGTTGTGGAAAAGAATGCAGTTTTCTGTCCTCATCTTGTTCAACTTCTCAAGTCAGCCACATCTGACACATAAAATAATTGTTCATTCTGGAAATGCCACCTTATGTAGACATTATATCACCAACACATTTTTTACTGTATTTTCTGGACAAATATTTCATTTATAATCGCTAAATATTTGTCAAAACCTTGACCTAGTGGTAATACCTATCTACATTCTTTGTAGATAAAGCAACCAATTTTCGTGTTTTTAAAACACATTTGGAACTTCTGCTTGTACTTATGATATTTGACTATAACTCTCCTACCATGAATATCCCCCAAACTGGAAATCTATAGTAAACAACTGTTTTCAGATACTAGCTAGCAAAACTAAAACCTCTGAAATAAAAGTAGTAAAGGAAAATGAAGCTTGTCATCATTCAGAAACTCTTCCTGAAGGTATTTTCCAGGTAGTGAAAAATAAAATAAAATAAAATAAAATATAATATGAAATATTATGGTGTTGAAGAGACAAAGAATGAAATTTGGGGGTAACAAGTCAGCTTAAATTTGTGAGACAGAGTAACTGAGAATAAGGAGCTACATAGACAAATAATTACAGAAATAATCACAGAGATCCCTAGATTATTTAGCTGGATACAAATCTGTGCATGTGTGGAGAAAAATTGTATGAGCCTGGACCAAAACAACTTCTAAGGAAAGAACAATTTTAAGGAGCTACTGGACCAGTCATTCCAACAGCTCACAAAGGGCAAATTCCTTCCAGCTAGATTAAAGAGACATTATTGAAAAGAGAAGATAAGCTGCAGAGGAATACCCAAAAATGACATCTCTTAGAAGTAAGTATAATTTAGGTCAAGGTTATTTCTAGATTTAGAAAACCTGGATCTTCCCTAAAAACAAGACTTGAAAGTTTATGAATGATTTACAAATAAATGGACTATCTTCCAGGTAAACTATAGTACTCTGAAATGAAAGTAATAAAATCCTGAACTTAGTGATACAAAATTCACAAGGCCCAGTTTCCAACAAAATTACTATGTATACAAAGAGAGAGGAAGATGTGACCAATAACCGAGTGTTCTGTCAGTGAATAGAAATAGAAATAATGTTGTTGTTGTTGTTGTTGTTGTTAGGTGCCGTCGAGTCATGTCTGACTCATAGTGACCCTTATCAGGTTTTCAATGGCTGATTGTTTTTTTTTTCCAGGAGTGACTCAGAGTGGGTTGCCACGTCCTTCTCCCTTTTTTTTGTTTGTTTGTTTTGTTTTGTTTTGTGGTGCTAGGAATCAACTCAGGACCTCAGAGACTGCAGAGCGGCGCTCTACCAACTGAGCTAAATCCCAGCCCATAGAAATAATAGAGATGATAAATTTCAACAGTTAAGGTCATCAAAATAGCTACAGTAAATATGGCCTACAAGCTGAAGCATGTAAAGGAAAACAAAAAGATAAGAGAAGAGTAGAAGACATAAGAATCAAATGAAGTTGTTAGAGATAAAAAATGATACTTTTGAAATGAAAAAGAGATCAATAGCTGATTAGGTCCTATAGAACATATCAATAAACTTGAAGAGAGCAATAGAATATATCCAAAGGATTGTAGGGATGGCAAAAAGACAGAAAGAGAGAAAGAGCAACAGGACCGGTAAGAAAAATATTGGTGATCTAACACATACACACATAGAATTAAAGCCTCAGAAGAAAGGAGTGACCAATTTGGGGAAAATTACTGAAATATTTCCAATGTGATGAAAATTACAAGCTCATAGGTCCAAATCCAAAGCAGGGTAAATGCGCGCGCGCGTGCGCACACACACACACACACACACACACACACACACACAGCTATACTGAAGATTATAATAGAAAAATTTCTGAAAACCAACAAAGAAGAGAAAATTCTAAAGATCAGTCAGGAAAAAAAAGACATGTATATTGAAAGAGATACAAGAAAATTAAAGACTTGTGTTTAAAACATGTAAATCAGAAGATAGTGAAACTTCATCTTTAATGTCCTGAAAGAAAAACAAAACCTGTCAACGTAGAATTATTTATTCAGTTGAAATATACCTCAACATGAAGGAAAGAACTTTGTATTTCTGTACAGGGATTTAGAATAGTAGAAAGAGAATTGCTCTTGCGCTTATTAAGGATATAAACAAACCAGCTTCAAGTTTAAAACCTTTCTAAAGCCCGACAACTGAGTACAGAGTATGCAGGTAATTCGAAACATGAGAGGAGACACCTGCTTGCAGAGATGAGATGCAAGCACTTACTTAACTGAGACCCACTCTTACAAGAATTCTGCTAGAATAATTAAAATATTGGTGGAAGTCAATGTGAGCTGGTGAGCATATGTGGAGCCATATGTGGTTACAGATTAGGGGAAAGTTTGTCCCAATTACAGTGTATTCTGCAAAGACTCCACTGGAAAACTCACATGAAGTGGCGAGAGTCATGAGAAAGGCCTGGGGACGAAGAGGAACACCTGCCACAGAAGGATGTGGAGTTCAGCCTCAGACATTCTTTCTTCTTTCTCTTATAAAGCAAAATGTTTGTAGATAACAAGAGCAATAACCCTAGGATGCTAGTGAAAATCTATTCCTGATGGGAAAGAGAGCACACACAGACACACACACCCACAACCGCTCTCCAGCTGGTAGAAGGACAGGAAAATATTCAAGAACAAAAAACATGGCTGAAGAAAGGATGAACATATTTTTGCCCAGCATAGCAAAGACTTATTGGCCATTATATTGAATCCACATTGATGGTGTTATTTTAAGGGTAACACTGAAATAATTCCAATGCACGTCTTACCTGTCAGCAATATAATCCTAGTAAGACTAAAGCTAGGGCATAACCAACAACCAATGCATGTGGCTCTTTAAACACAGGCAGATGCCCTTTGAGATGGGGCATTTCTTTGCTATAGAGATATGGCAATAATGGAGGGGGAAAATTATTTGATTTTTATATTTCCAAATTTTAAGGATTCTAAATTTGTTATTAAAATAAATATTTAAATTCTTACCTAGTTTTTCTAAAATGACATCATCCTTACCACCCATAAACTTCAAGGGATTAAAAATAGAATTAATAATATTTGTGCCTGCAGCTGTACCACTGTGGCATCTGCTCCCATCAGATCTTGGAAACTAAGCAGGGTCAGGCCTTACTAATACTTGTAAGGGAGATCCCTGGGAATACTGGGTGCTATAGGCTTTGGAGAAGTACCTGGCAGCCCACTCCTGAAACAATCCATCATTGAAATGGCTATGAATAGCAGAGAAGTACTGACAATAGTGCCGGGCATGACACAATGTTGGGGAGTGTTTTGTTCTGTTGTACATAGGGTCACTATGAGTCAGACCCAATCCGAGGACACCTAGCAACAACAATATCTATAAGTAAAATTAGCAAAGCTTTTAGAAACTCACAAACTTCTGTGGTCTAAAGTATCACCATTATCCTTGATGGGAATAAGGTCTAGCCCCCAAGGACTTCCTTGGGAGTTAATAACAGATTGCATCCCATGTTTGGAAACGTTACTTTCACTTGTAGATTCTTTTGTATTACTAATGTTTAAGACCAGTTACTGCAGGACATTTAGATGATACAAACAGGTATAAGCTGTTATTTTCATTGTACTCAACTAACAAACTTAAGCCTTAATTTGATTTTCTGGAAAAGACATCATACAAATAGCACCTTTGAGTCTCAATGGAATAGTTATCAGATAGGGTTAGCAACAGACATAGCAAGAAACTTTTGGCATTGATCCCTTGATACATTGTTTTCAAATAGAAAGAACTACATCACTTTCTCTTGACTAAAGAATTTTTATTACCTTGAGTGATTTTACAGCAAAGATTAATTCTTTAGGAACTAGTAACTGTGAAAGTAGGCAATCAATGCCAGTCAACAGAGTAAAAATGGATACTTTCTACAGAAATTTCTCGAACAATATTTAACTTCCTGATTTGTCATGGCTTTTTTTCCTCTCATTTGCTTTACCACTATTTTTATCTATCGTAGTACTATTTTAAAATTTATTTTTATTTTTTCTTATTTTTTCTTCTTTTTTGCCATGTATTTTATTAGAATTTTCAGGTAATGTGGATTTTAATGGGTTTCATTATCACATTTCTATACATGCATATTACATTACTTTAATATTCTCTATTAGTTGGCTATGGGAGAAGAAGAATCCACTCCCGAGGCAATCCCCAAACAATCAGCCATTGAAAACCCTATGAGGGTCACTATGAATCAGACAGGACTTGACGGCACCTAATAATTATTAACTGGGTAAAAATTCTCTCAATATACATGACCTTCAACTTGTTGCTTTATACACATGCTACCTGTTATTTCCCAGCTAAAAACACTTGCATAATCTCAGAAAATTACACCTCCTCAACATACCCTTCATCTGTATGACTTTTCTGATCTTGTTTTACTTTCTTTTCCATTGTCGAAATTTTAGCCTCATTGGCATTTTTTCAGTTCATTACTTTTAGAAACATTTTATTTTTAGATCTAAGGATCTTTGCATACATGATACTCTCTTGCTTGACTATTCTATATTTTCTGTTACATAGACATAAGTAAATTTTTATTAGGGAGATTTCAAACTATTATTAATCAGAAGTACCGTATGCACAAATACACTATATAATACTAATACTGTGTGCTATATACAGTAGTGTGTGTGTACACACACATGAGTGCCATGCATAAGGCAGGGGTAGGGGAAGTAAAAGAGATTGTAAGGAATTGGTTCATGTGGTTATGGAGGCTGGCAAATTCAAACTTTTGCTAAAAGTCTGGCAAGTCCAGAGCTAATGTCTCAGTCCATGTCTAAGGGTAGCCAGGCTGCTGTAGAACCAAAAAGTGTCTATGTTTCAATGGAGCATTTGCCTTTTGTTCTACTCAGACCTTCAGCTAATTGGAAAATTTACATCTACTATGGAGGGATATGTGCATTTATATTATTTACTGATTTAAATGCTAATCTCATCTAAAAATACCCACAAAAATACACAGAATACTATTTGATCAAATATCTGGAAACACTGTGACCTAGTCAAGCTGAGAAGAAAATTCACTACTATGCATTCTGTATATCACCTCTTAACAGAGGACTTTATAAAGAAACTTAATTAAATAGTTCCTCCTCCATTTTTTAAATAAGTAAATACATCATGAACTAAAATTACCTATTATTCACTTGTCTATTATATATGTGTTTTTTTAAAAATATGACTTCAAAATTCCTTGTCACCCCTTTTGTTAATAGTTGGGTCTAGTTACCCCTTGTATTGAATCTTTGTTCAGTGTCTACTTTCAACAAGAGCCAATTTCTGGGCCCAGACTCTAAGAAAGTACTAGGCTTTATTTTCTCTCTCTTGGGATTCCTGCCACTTTTAGAATTTACCTAGCTACCATGCCGAGAAAGTCAGAAACAGCCTACTGGAGGAATCCAGGTAGTGAGTCCACAGTTAGTTTTCTAACCAAAACACACAGCCGAAGATCTGACCAAAGTCAGCATCAATTACCAAACATGTGCATGAAGATGATTCTAGATGATATCAACACACAGTCATTGAAACCCAGCCTCAAAGCCTTCCCCAAATAATATCTGCACAGTGTGCAGAAAGACAAAATATCCCCTCTGTAGCCTATGGCAATTATTAATTCATGAAAATTAAGGCCATAATGAAATAGCAGTGGTACATCACTGTTTTAGAGTAAAAAATGGACCTTACAGTTTTGATTGTTTTCATATTGTCTATTGCTACAATGGAAAGTATTTTTACTTATGTTTCTCACCGATGTGGAATACAATCTCCTACAATCTCTGGCTTATCATAGAAGCTAATAAAGATACACTTGGTGCCAGGCACCATATTGCATACCAGTAATCCCAGAGACATGGGAAGCTGAGGCAGGAGGATTGCAGGTTTGAGGCAATGTGTGCAACTTAGCAAGACAGTGTCTCAAAATAAAAAATAATTAAAAGGTGAGGGATCTGAGAGTGTAGTTCAGTGGTAGTGCTTGCCTAGCATATGTGAAGTCCTGAGTTCAACTCCCAACACTACAAAAAATAAAATAAATTATAACTCTCTATATATGCATAATCACTCTCTCTTTCTCCTCTCTCTCCTCTTTCTCTCTCTCAATGATAAATTCATAGATTTTACAAAAAAACTTACAAAGATTACCAGTCAAGTAACATAAGCAACCTAAAATGTTTTGTATATGCAGAACATTATTTAGTGAGTATTATCTATCCAGTACTTAAATGAATGTTTAAATGAGGAAAAATCCACTTAATAACAGTGCTTTAAAAATATTTTTCATGTTTACTTCAGGCAAAGTCCATTTGTTGCAGGTTTTTTTTTTTTTAACTTTGTCATGTTTACAGACTTGGTTAATTTGTTTTATAAATCCCAGCTAGTTTGTAACAGATTGTTAGAGAAGAGATTAACAGGTATTGTTAATTAGTTATACTGCATGTTTCCACTTTTCATTCATTCATTCAAACAAAGGGTCATACTTCAGTTTTGGTTGAAAGTATGTTCCCTGATTATCTTCTACCTCTCAGCCTTCCTTCCAGGGAAGTTGGGATCATGTGACTAGTTCTAGAAACAAAATGTAATGGATATGATGTGTGCCCATCATGTACTATGGAAATTTGGAGCCAGTGAACTTTATCACTATCTGTTCCCTACTACAACAAACTACAAAGCCACACTTCGTAGAAGACAATGTGAAGGGAGGCTGGGTAGGTGAGTGACAGAATGAAGTTCACTGATTTGCATTTAACATTTTTGTTGGTAAGAAACTTATTTGGGCTGAGCCACTAAGATTTAAGATTTGGCTTATTTTTATTTTTTTACTCTACCTTGCTTACCATATCTTGCTTAATTAATACTAAATCACCATAAGGCCAAGAGAAGGCTGGTCTAAGTTATATACTAATGGGAACATTTTCATTAGTCTTGGTCATGGCATTGTGGCTTTTTAGTTAATTAGCTAATTAACTATAGTCATATGAACATCTATAATCTAAATGGAAATACCCCAAGCATCATTCCACATTCCCAATTCCAGAAAACTGGTAGACAGCTCCAGGAAGGAGACTGAACAATCTTCTCCCAAGTAACTTATTGGATCAAGGATGACACCTTCTAAGTAGAGACAGATAAAGGGTCCCCAAAGGAACAGCCTACAGCTTACTCTTAGGTGAAGACCTCTGTCAACCACACACATATACATGGCCAGATTCTAATTTTTTAATAATCACTCAGCTTACAATTGCATTATAATTTTTCATAGATGCTTTTGAACAGATAACTAAAGGTCAACAGACTTTTGAGGAGAGCCTCTTGCTTTACAGCAGAAAGCCAAACCAAACAACAAAAGAAACAAAAACATATTTGCCATCAACAGAAAAAATAAAACATAAAATTCAAAAGAAAGCTATAATTATTACCAATAGGAAGATAAGAGGAAACATTGTATCCATGAAAAAATTATACAAAAGCTAGATAAAAAAGAAGCTTGAAGATACAAAAAAAAAACCCAAAACTTTTTGGAAATAAAGAAAAGCAGAGATGAAACACAAAGAAACAGGATAATCTCTCAAAGATGAAGTTAATGAAATTATTATTGTTGTTAGGTGCCCTTGAGTCAGTGTCTGACTCATAGTGACCCTATGTACAACAGGTGAAATACTGTTATCAGTGCTGGGTCCTTCTTCCAAGCCTACAGTACCTGGTGTTCCCAGGTGGTGTCCCATCCAAGTATTAACCAGATCCAACCCTGCTTAGCTTCCGAGATCTGATGGAATCAGATGACACAGTGGTACAGCTACAGGCTTAAATGAAATTAGGAGAAAAAATAATAAAATAAGAGAACCAGTTTCTATATGGCCCAATAATCATACATGTGTTTTAGGGAAAAGTAGCATTTATGGGGGGACAGTCTGGTGAAATTTCAAGAAAAGAATTCAAGAAAATTTCCCAGAATTGAAGGGCTTCCATATTGAAACTTTCCTTTCTGTGGGCATCTGCTGTTAAACAAAGGCTGACAACAAGCCTTTGCATCATGAAATTTGGACATATTGGGACATGGAAAATATTAGAATAGAGAGGGAAATGGTAGAAGAACATGTAAATCTACTCCCAAAGCAATCCCGTTGAAAACCCTATGAGGTTTCTATGAGTTGGACCCAACACAATGGCACATATCACCAACTAACAACAAGAGAAGGAAAATAGATGTTATTTTAGGAAGATAGAAGAGATATAAATGCTCAGTTACAGGATGTGAAGTTAGTAGATAAAAGAGAAAAAGCAATAAATGATTTTATAAATGTTATTTGGAAATATGAGTATAGGAATTCTAGGAAGATGATGGATCAGAAGTAATCTCTGTGTAACTCTGTGGATGAAAATTGCCAATGTAACAAAGGAGAAACTCTAATCCCAAGAGACAAACACAGAAATTGCATCAGAAAATATAATAAAGGATATCACAACTGAACTCACATAGAACAACAAAAACTGTACAGCAAAAATTAACACTTAACTGGTGATATATGGGTCTAACATACCCAAGCAACATATTTACATTTGCCTTGTACACACTATTCTGTCTATAAAATTTTAATAAATATGTATTTTGAACCCAAACAGACAAAATATTTTAAAGAAAGAGATGATCATCCCAACAGATATTAAAATAGAAACACAAAAATATAATAAGATAAACAAGATGATATGAATCCTGCAAAAGAGAATAACTTCATATTAATTGAAGACAAAGATGCTGAAATGTTGGATATATCTGAGTAATAATTCAAAATCCTATTTATAAAAAATTTATAGAAATGAAAACTGATCTCAAAGAAAACACAAATAAACAAATGAATGAAATGAGGAAATAGATTGAGGTACTAGATAGCAAAGTAAGCAAAATGGAAGAAAACGTCAGCAGGGAAATCGAGATATTGGAAAAAACAGACAGAAATGTTGGATATGAAAAACACTATAGACAAAATGAAAAATACAGTGGAACATAGCTCCAGCAGATGAGATCAAGCAGAAGAAAGAATTTCAGGGATGGAAGACAGGATGAAATAACTATTTCACTCACACTCCAACACTGAAAAAAATAAATAAAACAATAAGACAACAGCTTCTAAGTATTCTGGATGAAGACATCAAAGCTAAGAATCCATGGATAGAAGAAGGAGCTGAGTCTAATTTCGAGATAGAGAAAACATACTCAATGAAATAATAGCAGAAAATTTCCTAAACCTATGAGAAGAAATATACACCCAAATGCTAGTGGCATTTAGAACCCTAAATAGACATAACAGAAAAGAGCCTCTCCACATCATAGTACAGTTAAAATAGTAAGACTAGAAAGCAAAAAAACAATTTCAAAAGTTGCAAGAGAAAAGTGCCAAGTTAGAAAAGTGCCAAGTTACTTACAAAGGCAAGTCCATCAGAATAATATAGTGACTTCTGCTTCTTTTCCTTGACTACTTAGTAAACCATTATCCACTCTGTAATTTTCATCATGAGTGTGTTTATGCCAGTGAAGTGTGTCTGAGAAGCAAGCCCATCAGACCACTCAGCAATAACTCTACAAGTCAGGAAAACATGGAATGGCCTATTTCAAGCTTTAAAAGGAAATTATTGTCAACCCAGCCTACTGTATCCAGCAAAGTGGTCCTTTACAAATTTATGGAAAAATAAATATCTTCCAAGATAAACACAAACAATCGATGACCATTAAGCCAGTAATTCCTGAGATACTTAAAGGACTCCTACCCACAGAGGAAAAAGATGGACACAAATATAAGAACTCAGAAGGAATATATCCCATGAGTGAAATACATGAACAAATGAGAGTCAGAAAAGAAACAAGCATGTCCAACCCAGTAAAACAGCAAACCCCCAATATGATAAGGGGAGAAAGAAAAAAATAATCAATACTCAAACCAACTAGGAAAACAACCAACATAATTATAGGAAATAACAAATTCCTCTCACCGATAACCCTAAGTATAAATGGCCTTAATGCTCCAGTTAAAAGATGCAGACTAGCTAAGTGGGTTAGAAAACAAGACCCAATAATCTGTTGCATTCAAGAGACACACTTCACTGGCATAAACATACTCAGAATGAAAAATAAAGAATGGAAAATGGTTTACCAAGTAGTGGGGGAAAAAACAGCAGTTACTATATTAATACTTGATAAAGTGGAATTTAGCCCAAAATTAACAGAGACAAAGCAAGTCACTACATATTAATAAAGGGAATAATCCATCAAGAAGACATAACTATTGTAAATATACATATATATATATATATATATATATATATATATATATATATATATATCAAACATTTGTGCACCTAATTTCATAAGACAAGCACCTTTGAATATAAAGGAACAGATAAGTCCCACTATAATAATACTGAATGACTTAAACACCCCACTCTCATCAATAGACAGATCATCCAACCCTCCCCCAAAAATCAACAAGGAAACTCAGACTTAAACAGCACTATAGACCAAACAGACATAACAAACATTTACAGAATATTTTATGCAACTGCTGAAGAATATACATTTTTTCTCAGCAGAACATGAAAAATTTTCTAAAATAGACTACATTTTGGGTCAAAAAACAAGTCTTAATGCATACAAAAATTTAAATCAGCCCTTGTATTTTGTGCTACCATAATGAAATAAAACTAGAACCCAGTAATAAAAGCAACAACAAAACTTATTCAAATACATGGATATTGTACAACACACTTTTGAACTAACAGTGGATCATCAAAGAAATCAGGGAGGAAGTTAAATATATTCTAGAATCAAATGAAAATAAAAACAAACCTGCCAGAACATTAGGAATACAGCAAACACATTTCTATGATAGAAGTATACACCTATGACTATGTATGTCATATAATCAAAGAAAGCACAAATAAATAACTTAATGATTCACAGAAATAGCAAAACCATCTCAAATTCATTTGGAAATACAAAAGACCCAACTAGCTTAAGCAGTCCTGAGTAGGGAAAAAAGTATAGGAGACATCACAACACCTGACCTCAAATTATATTATCATGCCATAGTAACAAAAAGATCTTGGTACTGGCACAAAAACAAACATGAGGACCAATAGAATAAACCAGACATAGTGATGAAAACCTGTAATCCTACCAACTCAAGAGGAAGAGGCAGGAGGATTCAGTCTGAGGCCAGAGGCAACCGGCATAACTTAGTGAGGCCCTGTTCCAAAGGTGTTAAAGAAGGGTAAAAAGGGTATTGTGGGTTAAGCTAGGGGATAGAGCACCTGAAAAATATGCACCTTTGACAAAGGTGTCAGCAGCAAACATTGAAGAAAAGATAGCTTCTTTAACAAGTGTTGCTGAGAAAACTGGATAGCCACATGCAGAAAACTGAAACTAGATCCTTATCGTTCACCCATTTTGAACACAATTCAAAATGGATCAAAGACTTTAATGCAAATCCAGAAACTTAGAAACTACTAGAAGGAAATGTAGGGAAAACACTTCAACATGTAGGTATAAGCAAGAACTTTCTTAAAGATGACCCTAGTAGCCCAGGAAATCATAACAAGAATTGTCATATGGGATTTCATGAAATTGAAAAGCTTCTACATAGCAAGGGAAACAATCAATGGGTTAAAGAGAGAGCCCATAGGATGGGAGAAAAAATCTTTTCCAGCCATCCATCAGGCAGGAGATTAATATCTGAAATATATAAAGAACTCACAAAATTAAACACATAAAAAGTAAATTATCCAATCCAAAAGTGGACAAATGAAAGGAACAGGTAATTCTCAAAAGAAGAAATACAAATGGCAAAAATCAAATGAAAAAAACATTCAACATTCTTACTCATCAGGGAACTGAAAATCAAAAGTACACTCACTAATACCAGCTCACTCCAGTCAGAATGGCTACCATGAAGAAAAGAAACAACAACAGATGCTGATGAGCATGTGGGGAGAAAAATGAACCCTATACACTGCTGTTGGGACTGTAAACTAGTACACCCATGATGGAAAGCAGCATAGAGGTTCCTCAGAAAACTAAAAATAGAAAAACCATATCATACAGCTATACCACTCCTGGGTATTTACCGCAAAGATTCTAAGTCAACATACCATAAGGATGTCTGCACTTCCATGTTCACTGCACCACAATGCAAAATTTAGAATCAGCCTAGATGTTTTTCAACTAATGACTGGAATAAAAAATGTGTATATATATATATATATGTTGTTGTTAGGTGCTGTCGAGTCGAGTCCAACTCATAGCGACCCTCATAGGGTTTTCAATGGCAGATTGTTTGGGGATTGCTTGGGAGTGGGTTGCCATGTCCTTCTCCCATTTTTGCGGTGCTGGGAATTGAACTTGGGACCTCATAGAGTACAGAGCAGCACTCTACCAACTGCGCTAAATCCCAGCCATATATATATATGTATATACATATATATGTATATGTATATATAATGTAATGTGTAATATGTAGTATAATGTTATATAGAAGTGTATATATATTCATATATATATGTATATATATATATATATTCCCAGGTAGTTGAGAGTTTGCCAGAGTGTGGGGCTTTCCAGTTGCTGTAATGTTCAAAACTATGCTACCAGTTTACAGATATCAGCAGTGTCACACATGGTGGACAGGCTTCAGCTAAGCTTCCAGATAAAGACAGACTAGGGTGTAGGACCTGGAAGCCAACTCCCAAAACAATTAGCAATTGAAAACCCTATGAAAAATAGAGAAATACTGTCAGATATAGTGCTAGAGAATAATCCCAACGTTTGAGGGCACTTAAAAGACCACTGGGGAAGAGTTGCCTTCTCAAAGGAGAATCTACCTTGATGACAGGAATGGAGTAAAGCCACAGAGACCTCTATTTGCTGATGTGGCATGACTCAAAATGAGAAAAAACGACTGTAAATATCCATTAATAATTGGAATGTGGAATGTATGTGGTATGAATCTAGGAAAATTAGAAATGATTAAGAGGGGCATAAAGCACATAAACATCAACATTCTAGGCATCACTGAGCTAAAATGGACTAGCATGGACCATTTTGAATCAGATAATCATATGGTCTACTAAGCCGAGAATGAGAGCTTAAGGAGAAACGGGGTTGCATTCATCATCAAAAAAGACATCTCAAGATCTGTCCTGAAGTACAATGCTGTCAGTGATAGAATAATATCCATTGAATAAAGTAAGGCTAATTAACCTGACTATTATTTAAATTTAGGAACCCACCACTAAGTCCACAAATGAAGAAAGGGAAGATTTTACCAGCTCCTACAATTTGAAATCGATAGAACATGAAATCAGGATGCACTGATAATTACTGGTGACTAGAACACAAAAATTGGAGACAAAGAAGCAGTCTCAGTAATTGGAAAATATGGCCTCAGTGACAGAAATGATGCTGGAGATCACATGATGGAATTTTGTCAGACAAATGACCTTTTCACTGAAAATACATTTTTACACCAACATAAACAGTGACTATGCACATGAAATTCTCCAGATGGAACATACATGAACCAAACTGACTATATTTGTGGAACGAGTTGATGGAAAAACTCAATATCAAATTTCAGAATGAAACCAGGTGCTGATTTTGGATCAGACCATCAACTACCCATATGTAGGTTCAAACTGAAACTGAAGAAAATTAGAACAAGTGTATGAGAGCCAAGGTATGACTTTGAGTATATCACACATGTGTTGAGACTATTGGAAGAACAGGTTTAATGCATTAGACAGTAATGATCAAAGACCAGATGATTACTGGCATGACGCCAAAGACATCATTCATGAGGAAAGCAAAAGATTATTAAAAAGATATGAAAAAAAAGACCAAATTACATGTTAAAAGAGACTTGGAAACTTGCCTTGAACATAGAGCAGCTAAGGTAAAAGGAAGACATGAAGTTAAGGAACTAAACAGAGGATTTCAAAGGGCAACTGGAGAAGACAAAATCAAATATAATGACATGTGCAAAGAGCTGATGATAGAAAACCAGATAGGAAGAACACACTCTGTTTTTCTCAAGCTTAAGGAATTGAAGAAAAAATGCAAGCCTCAAGAGGCAATAGTGAAGGATTCTACAGGGAAAATATTAAATGATAAAGGAAATCTCAAAAGAAAAATGGAAAGAATACCCAGAATATTATATCAAAAATGATTGGTGGATGACCAAACATTTCAAGAGGTTGTATATGATCAGGAAGCAATAGCACTGAAGGATGACATGGAAGGTGCCTTCAAGAATTGATGAAATACAAGTCTCCAGGAATTGATGGAATACCAATAGAGATGTTTCAGCAAACAGTTGCAGCCATAGAGGCACAAACTTGTTTATGCCAAGAGACTTGGAAAACAGTTAGCTGGTCTTCTGACTGGAAGAGATCCATATTTGTGCCTGCTCCCAAGAAAGGAGATCAGCTGAATATGGAAATTTTCAAACAGCATCATTAATATTACATGCAAGCAAAATTTTGCTAGAGATCATTCAAAAGCAAACACAGCAGTACATAGACAGGGAACTGCTGGGAAGTCAAGCCAGATTAAGAAGAAAGCATGGAACCAGGGATGTTATTGCTGATGTCAGATGGATATTAGCCCAAACAAGAGACTACCAGAAAGATGTTTATCTGTTTTATTGAGTGTGCAAAGTCATTTGACTGTGTGGATCTTAACAATTATAGATAACATTGCAAACAATGGGAATACCAGAGCATTTAATTTTATTCACAAAGAACCTGTACATGGATCAGGAGGCACCCATTTGAATAGAACAAGGAAATACTGGCTGGTTTAAAGTCAAGAAAGATGTGCATCAAGGCTGTATCCTTTCACCCTACCTCTTCAATCTCTATGCTGAGTAAATAATCTCAGAAGCTGGATTTAATGAAGAACATGGCATCATGATTTGAGGAAGAATCAATAACAACCTATGTTATGCAAATGACACAACCCTCCTTGCTGAAAGTGAAGAGGATTTGAAACATTTACTGATGAAGATCAAAGAACACAACCTTCAGTATGGATTGTGCTTCAACATCAACAAAACAAGAATCCTTACAACTGGGTCAGTAAGAAACTTCATGATAAATGGAGAACAGATTGAGGTTGCCTAAAATTTTGCTTTACTTGGTTCTACAATCAATACCCATGGAAGCAGCAGTCAAGAAATGAAAAGATGCATTGCATTGGGAAAAGCTCTTGCAAAAGACCTCTTTAAAGTGCTGAAAAGTAAAAATATTGCATTGACAAAGAAGGTGCACTTGACTCATGCCATGATATTTTCAGTCGCATAATATGCTAATGGAAGCTGGCTATTTAATAAGGGAGAGAGAAGAATTGATGCTTTTAAATTATGGTGCTGTTGACAAATATTGAATATACCATGGACTACCAAAAGAACAAACAGATGTGTCCTAAAAGAAGTGCAACCAGAGTGCCCCTTGTAAGCAAGAATGACTAGACTGCATCTTAATTATTTTGGACATGTCAGGACAGACTAATCCCTGGAGGAGGACATCATGTTTCAGAGAGTGGCAAATCAATGAAAAAAAGGAAAACCCTCAACTAGATGGATTAACACAGTATCTGCAACAGTGGGCTGAAACGTAAAAATGACTATGTGCCTGGCAGAGAATCCTGGAGTGTTTCATTCTGTCATACATAGGTTCACTATGAGTCAGACCTGACTCCTCAATCTCCTCAATAGTACTGAACAATAATTATATATATATGTGTGTGTGTGTGTGTGTGTGTGTGTGTGTGTGTGTGTGTGTGCATATATATATATACAAAAATACATACACACAATGGAATATTTCTTAGTCATAAAGAAAGAATAAATTATGTAATTTTTCAGTAAGTTGTATGGAACTGGAGATGATCATTTAAGAGTAATAAACCAGACAGAGAAAGACAAATACTACATGTTCTCTCTCAGATAAGGAGGCTAGATTTTTCTAGAAAAGAAAAAAAATTTCATATAAATATCCATGTATGAGTATAAAGTGTAAGGGAACATATCTTGAGGGGGTAGGGAAAATGTGGGAGGACCATGGGGTAATGAAGGGGACAATTTGTATGTGTTACAATTGTATGACAGTTTCATAATGTAACTCATTATAGTGTACACTATTTTTAAAATTTTTTAAGTGATAAAAAAGTAATGAAAAGGAGCCTGAGGAAGGAGTTCATTAGTGGAGCACTTCCCTGACATGCTTGTGCCCTGAGTTCAACTTCCTAGTACTAAAAAAATATAAAAAGTGAGAGACTCTAAAATGAAACTAATGGTAAGCCTGAGAAGACAGCCCATACCTCAGAGTTTTAAAAGGAAATTTGGTGATAAAATATTCTTAGAAAGGAGGACCCTATAGTCTTGGAGAATGTATAATCTCAAATTTCCTTTTCTCCCCCAGAACCAAGGCTAGATCACTGATTTACTATAGTAAGAACTAGTTTCTTGATTGCCCAGTGAGTACCAGTGAGTATGTTATGTTCTTGTTGTAAAATAAAGAAACCCAAACTTGAGTTCATATTTTTCAGGTACTTTTGATTAAACACTGACAGTCTCCCCAAAAATATGAATATAAATATCAGCATTGTTTAAAAGAAAATTGGGTACTAGGTAGAGGAAAGAAATATAATTTCTAATTCAGGGACACATATAACTTTGATATGATATTATATTTCTGAAATCATCTCCTCATGTTATTACTCAGCATTATATATCAAACATCAAACACTGTATATCATGTCACTTGACTCTAAACCAAACAACATCATCAGCAAAAAAGGCAAAGGTGAATATTAAATAATTATTTTTGTTTCAAAATTCATTGTTTAAAGGATTAATCTTTATTCTTCTGAAACATTAGTTACATAGCACAATTCATTACTTCCCAAGAATTGCCAGAGGAACTTTAGTTATTTTATTGTCTACAATAATTTATTTTTCTTTGACCAATTATAAATGAAACACTGATTATGCCAGAAGAGAAGTGTTAGTTGAAACATATATCCTCATTTACGATTAAAGCTTTAATTTTAGAATTCTAAAAGGAATCAAATTAAATTGGCAAACTGCCAATGCAAGTTGTTAGCTGAGAAATTAAAAATGTTTTATATCTGATGGCATAAAATTATGGTGTTTTGAAATATTAGTTCTTCATTATCTCTAATGAATCTTTGCTTTCAATTGATCCCTGATCACCATACTCAGATTTACCCCAACATACCCAGGAATACTTGGTTGGAAAAATAACCACTGTTCATTCCTAGTTTAAAATGTTTATGCATGACACCTATCTACTATTCTCAGATGATGAATGCTGACCATGGAGGATGCTCTAACCTTCCTTTTATATTTTTCCTTCAGGCCAAAAGACTAGCTTAACTCATACATGGAGCCTAATTTCACACTTTATTGGGTTTTGTCCTAGTTCTCAGAGTTATTTATCACCTTCTAAGGTAAAGGTGTGTCTTCAACCACATCATTTTGGTGTCTGGTCCCATCTGATCTTGGAAGCTAAGCAGGGTTGTACCTGGTTAGTCCTCGGGTGGGAGACCATCAGGGAACACCAGGTGTTATAGGCTTGGAAGAAGGACCCAGCAGCCCACTCTCGAAATGATCAGCTACTGAAAACCCTCAGAATAGCAGAGAAACACTGACATAGTTCCAGGTATGGCACATTGTTAGATAGTGTTTCATTCTGTTGTACATAGTGTCCCTATGAGTTGGATCAAACTCAACAGCACCTAATAACAACAACATCAAGATGAAGGTAAATTGTAGCTTATCTCAACATCTGTAAGGAAAGGAGGAAATCATTATAGCATAAAGCAAATAACATTTAGTATTTTTCCTCTTGCTTTATCTCCTAAACACTCTTTTCCACAGTGTAGTGTTTGCCCTGTGTTCATTCTATTATCCATTGATGTCTTTGATAAACTTATTATATGCCTACAATGAGGCACTGTGCATTGGTGACAAGAACAATTGTTTCTGTTTATATAGAGAAAAGAGAAGATAGACCACTGTCAAATAATGGCATAAATATACAAAAAGCACAATTATGACAGAGGTAGGAAAGACTATCCATACTTCAGTTACTCTTTAACACAAAGGCTCCCCTTTTCTGGAATTTAAGATTTCATCAGGGCTAACAGAGGATTTGGGTTTGAGAATAGGGTGGATTGAATGTATAAGTGTAGATAAATGTGTGCAAAGAGGAAGCAGAAGGAACAGAAATAATAAATATGCCTTCACTATGAAAACTGAGGTGGCTGATTAAGGATTGGGTCAAATTTGTGTTTTCAATGTAACAATAGATTAATGAGGACTTCAGACAGATTTTTTTAGAAATCATGTTGGCAGGTGATATTATTGTTAAGTGAATCTATCCAACTGGCTCAGGACTGCAGGAAATTGAGCTTTAAAAAGGTAAAAAGTGGCTAGTGAATTTTTGAATCCAAGTCTGACATTTTATGATTTGAGATACCCTGATGTTTCTGGAGATAATTCAGCCTTCTGAGTAAGTAAATGATTCTTCTAGCAAACTTCCAGCAAGGGACCTTGAATGATTATCACTGTGAGAACCGACTATTTAGAAAAGAAACTCTGAGTGACAGGAAATGTTCATCAAGAGGAGTCTAAGGGTAAAGCTGTGCCAACAGTTTAATAAAAACAAATGGGGGATTGTTTACTCAGTTTTTCTGACTCTTAATTCATGTTCTGATTTTAATAATTGGAGTGGTTATTAAAATTTTATAAACTTGTATTGCTTTAAAATTATCAGATTAAATTTTTATTGTGCTGTTTTCTACTGTGATAGAACACAGTAAAATCTTGGTCAGTATTTGCTGGTAGATGCAAATATTATATTTGAGTTTGAAATTATTACTTTAGATGTTTTTGCATTTTGGGGGATATGGCAAAAACATATAATAAAACATAATTTTTGCATTAAGAGAAAATGATGATGAGGATTACAGAGCATTAAAGATGAAAATCTGAGCAGAAAAATTGAATATGATTTTTGGATTCTACACTTGGGTGATTCATTTAGAGTATTAATTACTCTTTTTCCTTTTGAAACAATGAAACACAAATATTTATGCACATTTTGGCAATAGCCATCCATATTTAGGTTTTTCACATTTTTACTAAGCTGTAACTGGAAAATACTCACTGTATAAGCTTTGTGAATTTCCCAAATCTCAACTAAGATTTCACTGTTCTTTGCTATCATAAATACAATGATCTCACATCCCCTGGGAAGTCCTATAATGTCTATGGGATTTCATTAAATCACAAGCCCTCTTTTTTTGTATTTTGTATTCTTGGCCACTTCTTGTATGTTATATTACACCAAATTCTCAGTGTCATTTGACTCTTCCATGGTGCTGTTCTGCTATCTCCTTCCTGGCTGTGAGGTGGAATATACATACATACATACATACATATATATATATATATATATATATTCCAGAACTCAACACATGAGATTTTGTATATGAACATTCCAATTCCACTTTTCAGATTGCTCAGACTAAACATTTATATATCATCTTAACTCTTCTTTTTCTCTCACATGACACACTTAGTTCACTAGCAAATACTCTCCATTCTACCTTCCAAATATATCCAAACTTTGTCCTTTTTCAAACACACCTTCTACCTCTCTGGTTCACCCCTCCTAATTGGTCTTCCTGTCTGTGAGTTTGTCCTTCTTCAATATATCCTCAACCAGTCTGATTTTGTCTAAACATAACCTGTCACTTTTCTGTTCAAAATCTTCCAATGCCTATCTTTTCTTCTAGTAATTTTAAGGTTTCTGGTTTTATGTTAAGGTCTTTTATCCATTTTGAGTTAACTCTCATACATATTGAGAGGTGCAGGTCTGTTTTCATTTTTCTAGAGGTAGCAATCCAAGATTCCCAGCACTATTTGTTGAAGAGGTTATCTTTTCTTCAATATGCCTACTTAGCTACTTTGTCAAAGATCAGGTGGCTATAGATGCATTGGTTTCTCAATTCTGTTCCACTGGTCTTCAGGCTTATTTCTGTGCCAGTACCAACCTGGTTTTGCTACTATAGCCTGTAGTATAATTTAAAGTTAGGGATTGTGATCCCACCTGCACTAGTTTTGGAGCTTAAGAGTTTTTGGCTATACATGGTCTTTTGTGTTTCCATATGAATTTCTCGATTATTTTTTCTATTTCTGCAAAGGCTCTCATTGGAATTTTAATGGGGATTGTATTAAATCTGTAGATTGCTTTTGGTAGTGTAGTCATTTTTACAATATTGATTCTCCCTACCCATGAGCAAAGGAGGTATTTCCACCTTCTAGTATCCTCTGTGATTTCTTTCTTTAAAGTTTCAAAGTTTTCTTGTAGAGATCTCCAGAATATTTAGTTAGATTAATTCCTAAGTAGTTAAGTTTTTGGTGAGCTATTGCAGAAGGGATTATAGTTTCTTACTAAGATTCCAATAATTCAGAAAATTGCAACAAGAATAGATAAGTGGAATTGCATGAAATTAAAAAGCTTCTGTACAGCAAAACAAACAATCAATAGAGTTAAGGAAGATCCCACTGAATGGGAGAAAATCTTCAAATACTACACATTTGAAAAAGGACTAATTTCTAGAACTTACAGAGAACTCAAGAAAGCAATTCCCAAGACCACAAATAATCCAAAGCAAAAGTAGGTAAAGAACTGAATAGATAGTTCTCAAATTAAGTTTGTAAGGCCATAAAGCACATGAAAAAATGCTCAATATCCCCAGCCATTAGGAAAATGTAAATCAAAACAACTCTGAGATTCCACCTAACTCTAGTAAGAATGGCCAAAATCAACAAAACAATTAATAACAAATGCTAGCGAGGTTGTGGAGAAAAAGGAACCCTCTTATATTGTTGATGGGACTGTAAATTGGTTTAATCACCTTGGAAATCAATATGGAGATAGCTCAGAAAACTAAAAATAGAACTGTCATATGACCCAGCTGTACAACTATTGGGAATATACCCAAAAGGAGATGAGTCATCATACCGCAAGGACACCTGCATCTCCATATTTAATGCAGCACTTTTCACAATAGCAAGGATATGGAACCAACCAAGGTTCCCCTCAACAGAAGAATGGATAAAACACTGTGGTACATATACACAATGAAATACTACTCAGAAATTTTTAAAAAATGAAATAATGTCATTTGAAGCAAAATAGATGGAATTGGAAAACATCATCTTAGGCAAATGAATATAAACTCAAAAAAGAAATACCATATATTCTCATTCATATGTGGTTGCTGAATCATACTTAAAGGAAGAAAAAATCCTATACATAAATAGATATATAAAAATGTGCAATTAAATATGCATAGAAGGGATAATGTAAAGAATAGAAAAAAGGAGGGAGGGAACTAGCAGAGAGAAGCAAAGATTAGAGAACATGGGATGGGGAAGAGGGTCAATGTTGAGAGATGAATGGGGAGAGGTTTATCTCAATATAAATAGCACAACTTCATGAGTATATTAGAAAAACAGGAGACTATAATCCAAATAAGCATTTGAGTTTTACTACAGATTAGCCATAAGGCTCCATAAACTTTGTAGGTTGATGAAAGTGTTCTAGAAGTGATGTAAAGGATGAATAATGGAAAAAGCCAATGCTGTATTACCTTGTATCCCATCATCATTTACTAATAAAGGAAAAATAAACCTCCAAATGACTTTCAGCTCACTAAGCACATAGGCAAACAGTTATGTGATCTGACCCCACTTTATCTTTTTGATTACCTTCTAACATAGACCCCCCCATAGCAATTTCTCGAGAATGTAAGTTGTTCTTTGAAATCACCAGTCATATCCCTACCTCAAGGCTTTGTACCTGTGGTGGCTTTTGCTTGAAATTCTCCCTCATCTTCCCACACTTACATGCATGTCTTGTATCTTTAATCCCTTGTATCTTTAATCAAAAGGTGTTTTAATTTCTTCTTTCTTTCTCCCTTTTCTTTATTTCTGCCTTTCTTCCTTTCTTTTATTCTTTCTTCTTTCTTTCTTTTGTATAGTGAGGTCTTTCTTCCCACAAGTACTTAAAACTTAATCCCCTTGACAAATGGTTGATGAGAGAACATTTTCAATGTTCAATGTCTCTCTTCTTTCTTTTTCTTCTTCAGTCCCTTTTCCATTCTCATCCCCAAGTTTTTCTTCTTGATTTAAGAAGAGCAAATATCTCTTCAATTCACCCTTTCCTTTCAAAATCACTCTTTGAGAGATGAACTTGCTCTGATGAGGCCAGCTGCCAAGGAATTTGTCTTAATAAGGGTGTATTTGATTAGAGAAAGAAGTTTACTTAAAGTCATTGTGATTTTAAAAGAGTATCTATCTCTCTGTCTCTTTTTTCTGCTCTGATGCTGAACAAAGAATCTCATTTATAGGAACAAGTCTAGTAAGGGTGAGGCAGGAGACTAGAGATGTTGGGGTATCAGCCTGCTTTTCCCTTTGGCATTGACCTGCATTTTTTGGGTCTTGAACTATCTTTCCCTTTACTACTTTTCTAAGAGTTTTGTTTTTCTAGCTGTCAGCTGGTCTCTGTCAACAGCTTCTCCTGCCATGTACTTTCTGAGGCCCAAGGAAGTTAGCACCTGAGTGCTTGAATGCTTCCTCTGGCCCCCTTGTCCTTTCCTATACCTTCCTATATGTCCTCTTTGTTACAGTCTATTCAGTTTCTTGTTAGTTGTTGCTTCTCTGCTTTAGGGACCCTGACTGCTATAATAGCATATTATAAGGAGCAGAAATAAAATTTTACATACCAACAGCAATAATTAGAGTCCTAATTTTTCCTATGGGTTGGGATTTAGTTGGTAGAGCACAGCTCTGTAGTCTCTAAGGTCCCAGTTTCGATTCCCAGCATTGTAAAAAATTGGAGAAGGACATGGCCATCCACTCCCCAGGCAATCCTGAAACAATAAGCCATTGAAAACCCTATGAGGGTCGCTATGAGACAGACATGACTCAATAGCACCTAACAACAACACTTTTTTGATAGGGTCTTGTGATTTTGTGTAACCTAGTTGTTATTGTTTTTAGGTAACTTCACGTTGGATCTGGTTCATATTGACCCTATATATAACAGAATGAAATACTTCCTAACACTGCCATGCATACTATTTCTTAATGTTTGATCCCAATGTTGCAATCACTATGTTTCTTCTCATTTTGAGCCATGCCACAATGGCAAAAGGAGTTTACAAGGAGCTTTACTCTATTCCATCATTAAAGTCAACTCTATTTTGAGGAGTCAACTCTTCCCTAGTCATTTCTTGAATCAGCCTTCCAGCCTGGGAGCTTATTTTCTAGTACTATATTTGACAGTGCTTTTCTCCTATTCATAGGATTTTCAATGGCTAATTGCTTTGGGAGTGAGTTGCTGAGTCCTTCATCCCAGGATGTCTTAGTCTGGAAGCTCAGCTGAAACCTGTCTGCCATGGGTGACCCTGCTGGTATCTGTAATACCCGTAACATAGTTTTCAGCATTAGAGCAATATGCAAGCTCCCACAGCATGACAAGCTGACAGACACATAGGGGTTGTATAACATTAGACTGTGCTAAATATTTCAAGTAAATTCCAAGGACAAACCCTATATATATTGAAAATCGGATTATTTTGATTCCAAATAAATGGGCTTGGAAATAAAGACACAATAAATGCAGAACGAAACATATGGGAGGAAAAAAGTATATAAATAGTAGGATAAGTCCAAATTAAAACAATACAATAGAAACAGTTTACAATATATTAGTAATTACAGATATTTAATTAGTGTTTATCAAGTTAAATGAAAAATCTTCAGCTCCTTTATATTTAAAAATCCTACCCTCTTTATAAAAAAAATCACTCAAACAGAAGCTTGGGAAAAACGGAAAGCATAGAAAAAGACATACATAGTAAATATTGCTCCAAAGAAACCTGGGTGCTTATATTTGTTCTAAGATAAGGTGGACATCAAAAGAAGTCCCTACATAATGATAAAAGATTTGGTGCACTGGGAAGTTACAAGTCTCCAATATCTGTATCCAAAACACTTGAGATAATAAGTATTTCAAAATTCATAATTTTTCAGATTTAAAAAGGTGTACATACACAAACTTTATGTTATATAACACTTCCAGTGGTAAATGGGAAGTTACTCATAATCAAACATGAGTATTTACATTTAGTGGGACAAATGACTGTAAAAGAATTAAAATTCATTTAAATTAGTTAAACGTACAAATTTAAATTAAGTAATCTGACTGTATAAATATAAGGAATCAATGTTTGTTCTGTCTAGATGTTTGAAAATTTGGAGAAAAGGGTGCATAGTTTAATGGTGACAATATTATCTTCATCATATAGGGTTGTGATGATAAGCTAGCAACAATACAGTCAAATGATAGCATACCACCAGAATGATTTCTAGTTCAAATAATTCCTCCAATGCCATCTGCTTCCTATAAGTGTTTGTGTAAACAATGCTTTTTTATTGAAAAACAGCCACAGTATCTTGATCGTGGATAAATACATGTTGTTTGAGGCCAGCAATTAAATGACCGCATATTTTCACATATTTTACATGAGAATTTCCTATCTGGTTTCATAATATAATTACGTTATCAGTAGTGTCTTTATGCTTATCTGCATTTAGTAATGTGTAAGAAACTTCATCTTCATTACCCGAGCAGTACATATCAAGAGAATTATTATCAATGTTTAATATCTTTTCAGCCAACTTTCTTTAGCTTTATACATTTTGGCTGATACATTTTTGGCAAAAGGGATGAACTTGATATTATTTTAATGATATGAAGTTCTTCAGAGTCTTCGACAGAAAAATTCATTATCAAATAGTAATAAATCTACATGGAATTTATTATTATTATTGGTTTAACAATATCATTCTAAGTTTTATGAACTATATGATGGTATTTAGCCATAAGAGTTAGTGTAGAATGTCTCAAATTTCTAATGTTTTTATAAGCTATTAAAGTCATACCAAAGCTTTATTTTATGAGCATTTATTCCTATCCTTTATAGAACATAAAGTCCCTTATTGGTAATGCTATGCAATCACTACCACATTTGGGAAAAAGCACATTCTGAATGTATTACTTTACAAAGGAACTTCAGGAGGGATATTAGAGCAGTTGTCCAAAAGAAATAGAATTTTGCAGTATTTGTCCAGAGTAGGTGCCTGCAATAGCAAACTAGAACTTAGGTGGTTGCAGAACCTACCCAATTATCAGTGGCTTGTCGTTTGCAAATATCAAACACATAAATTGCATGTTTTTTAAACATGGGCTTTATATGATAGCTACCAATTTATTTAAGAAAAAAGTTCTGCAGAGTTCTTTGTGGACATGTAGGGGACTAGATTTTGTTTTACATACTTCTAGTGATTTGGTGAGTTACGTATAAGAAGGAAAATCTCCAGGAAATATGTTATAACCAATTGCCTGTCTCCAGGCATCACTGAATTTTAGAAGGTATTCCTTACTCCCTCTTTTAACTTCATTTATTATTAATACCTGGGAGAAGCGCCTGGCAATCCACTCCCAAGGCAATCCTGAAACAGTCGCAATTGAAAACCTTATGAGGGTCGCTATGAGTCAGATACTGACTTGATGGCACCTAACAACAATTATTAATACCTAGCAGGAACAACCCCAACATATCTGTCAGTTTGCCCTACTGTGAGGGCTTGTGTGTTGCTGTGATGCTGTAAGCTATGTTACCAGTATTACAGATATCAGCAGGATCATCCATGGTGGATAGGATTCACCTGAGCTTCCATAGTAAGACAGGCTAGGGAGTGGGACCTGGCATCCCACTTTTAAAACAATTAGCCATTGAAAATCCTATGAGTAAGAGAGAAACACTGACAGATATAGTGTCAGAAAATGAGTTCCCCAGGTTGGAAGGCACTCAGAAGACAACTGGGGAAGAGTTGCTTCCTTAAAGTAGAGTCTACCTTGATGATAGAAATGGAGTAAAGCCACAGGGACCTCCATTTGCTATGGTCTCATGACTTAAAACGAGGAGGAAAAACTATGAACACCCATTAATGTTTGGAACATGGAATGTATGTAGCATAAATGCAGGAAAATTAGAAATGAGCAAGAGGGAAATGGGGTGCATAAACATGGACACTCTTGGCATCACTCAGCTAAAATAGACTGGCATGGGCCATTTTGAATCAGATAGTCCAATGGTCTCTTATGCTGAGAATGACAAATTCAAGAGGAATAAGTTTGCATTAATCATCAAAAAGACATGTCAACATCTGTCCTGAAGTATAATACTGTCAGTGATAGAATAATATTCATATGCCTACAAAGAAGGCCAGTTAATATGACTATTACTCAAACTTACGTACCCACCACTAAGACCACAAATGAAGATATGGAAGACTTTTACCAGCTCCCACAATCTGAAATAGATTGAACATGCAATCAGAATGTACTGGAGGTGCTAACTTGTTTTTGCCAAGAGATTTGAAAAACAGCTACCAGGCCAACTGACTGGAAGAGATCTATATTTGTGCCTATTCCCCAAAAAGAGGATCCAAACAAATGTGGAAACTATCAAACAATTTCATTAATGTCATACACAAGCACAAGCAACTGCAGTTGTATGTATACAGGGAACAGCCAGAAAATCAAGCTGGATTCACAAGAGGACATGGAACCAGGGACATCATTGCTGATGTCAGATGGATATTAGCCAATAACAGAGAATATGAGAAAGATGTCTATCTATGTCTTATTGATGATGCAAAAGCATTTCACTGTGTGGATCATAACAAGTTAGGGATAACACTGTGAGGACGGGAAAACCAAAGCACTCAATTGTATTCATGAGGAATCTGTACATGGATCAGGAGGCAGTCCTTCAAACACAACAAGGAAACAGTGCCAGGTTTAAAGTCAAAAAAGGTGTGCATTAGGGCTGTATCATTTCACTATACCTCTTCAATCTCTACATGGAGCAATTAATCAAGAAATTGGACTTTATGAAGAAGAATGTGGCATCAAGATTAGAGGGAGACTCATTAACAACCTACATTATGCAGATGACACAACTCTGCTTGCTGAAAGTGAATAGGATTTGGAACATTTACTGATGAAGATCTATGAAAAGAGCCTTCAGTATGGATTGTGCCTCAACATCACTGAAACAAAAATCCTTACAACTGGGGCAGTAAGCAATTTCATGATAAATGGAGAAAAAATTTTGCTTTACTTGTTTCTACAATCAACACCCATGCAAGCAGCAGTCAAGAAATCAAAAGATGCATTACACTGGGAAAAGCTATTGCAAAAGACCTCTTTAAAGTGTTGAAAAGTAAAGATGTCACTTTGAAGACAGTGGTGTACCTGACTTGTGCCATAATATTTTCAGTTGCATCTTATGGTTGGTAAAAGCTAGACATTGAATAAGGGAGACAGGAAAATTGATGCTTATAAATTATGTTGATGGAGACAAATTTGAATATACCATGGACTGCTAACGAACCAACAGATCTGTCCTATAAGAAGTGCAACCAGAGTGCTCCTTGGAAGCAAGGATGGCCAGACTGCATCTTATGTATTTTGGACATGCAGTCAGGAGAGACCAATCCCTGGAGGACATCATGTTTGGGTGAATGATGGGTCAATGAAAAAACCGAAAACCCTCAACTAGATGGCTTGACACAGTGCCTGCAACAATGGGCTTAAACATAAGTAAGATTGTGTGCCTGGCATAAAATTAAGGGGCGTTTCATTCCATTGTACATAAGGTCACTATTAGACCCACCTCAAGGGCACCTAACAACAACAAAAGTGGGATCATATTTCTTATTGCAATGCCTATTGAACTCTGTACATAGGTTATCTTACATATTCTTTGGAAGCCTAGTCTCTGAAAATAACACAGTTTTCCTACTTTATTTTCTGATTGTTCTACCATCCTTTTAAAATCTATTAGCCTAAGAATGTTGAAGTAGCAGGGTCCTCACTCTACAAAGCAACTTCAAAGAGTAATGGGAATTCATTCCTACTGGAAAATAGGCCTCCCTTTGTCACATTGCAGTTTTATAGGCCATTCGAATTCCAAACTTGGTCACTAATTGAACCAGTGGTATTTTCTGGAGGATTTTATAGAACTGATAAAAGAGGGAAATAAGGGACAGAGAAAAAGAAATTGTCTAAGTATAACACGAGTTCAATGGCATCTGAGAAAGAAAAGGAACAGGGAAAACCAACCATTAAATTCATCACAGAGAACTTTAAAGCAAGACTCTGAACATAGCATGTTCTATGAAAGTTCTAGAAATGCTTTAATAAGGTACAAAAATTATCTCTCTAATCCTTTCTTTTTCTATTTTTTTCACTTGTTTAAACATTAGTTACACATAATTGAGTTCATTGAATTCCTCAATTAATGCCACATTATTTAACTTTAGATGGGGAATGTCCTGCTCTTACTAGATTGATTTTATTCCATCTCCATTTTTCATTCTTATTCTTCTTGCCACTATCAACATCCATTCTAATTTGAAAACAATATATTTTTTTATTTATGTTCATGAAAAGTGACTATTTCTGTTTTATGTTCATGTATGTTTGATTTAATTAAACAATTCTGTTAAGAATTTCCTTCTATTTCTTAGAAACAGAGACAGATATTTAGCAGAGAAGAGATGACAAGGAAGAAAACAGTAGTAGAGGAAATCGTTGCTTGATGAATTCAGTTCCTTAATATCTGACTAAACAATTGAATCCTTTGAAATATATCTGTATCCAATAAAAAAGAATTTTTTTGTGGTTCTTTGGAGTTGAACCCAAAGCTCCGCATACACTTTGAAAGTGCTCTCCCACTGGGCTGCCTCCCCAGACCATTTTTATGGCCTATTTTGAGTCAGGGTCTCACAACGTTATGCAGGCTGCCTCTGGCCTCAAGGTCACAATCCTCCTGCCTCCACTTCCTGAGTCACTGGGACTTCAGGTGTGTGCTATCACATCTGACCAAAAAGAAAAATATTTTAAGTTTTTTAAAAAAATAAGTTTCTATTTCTTCCCACATAACTAGATCCCAAACAAACAAAGGGAATATGATTAATTTTGTTATATTTTATTCTATTTACGTACACAGTACAGTTATCAAAATGATCGATGAAAATTGCCTCATTTGCATAGTGAGAATATAAGAAATAATGAAAAGAAAAACTAATACAATGACTGCAAGCTACTTGGTGTGGTAGATCACTGGGCTACTCTGATAAACAGATGGTTCTCTGGAGTAAAGGAACAAGTGAATCTTTAATATGCTGAAGAACTAAATAGGCTAGTCTTCTCCTGGGAAATCTTAGATGATGGAATTAATAGCCAACTCCTCATCTACACTCAGAAACTACTTCCTTATGGAACTGCACATTTGCTGGCATGAAGGAACTCAGGAAATAACACATGCCCAAATAGCCCCTCAAACTGTCTATGAAAATGCACCCTCTTCTCATTCTGTGGAGGTCTTACAGAGTTGGATTCCTTCTAATCTTACAGCATGGGTTGCAATGAAATTGAGATAAATCCATAGGAATATAATATCTCAGAGATGAAAATCAGCAGTTCCAGACTGGTGGATGTTATATACAATACTAAGATCCTCCTTCATTGAAAAACTTTCTGATCCAGATGCCTGCATATAGTCTTTAATTGGCAGCCCTGCCAGAATCATTTGGGTTCCAGAAAGATTCCATGCCAAGGTCAAGCCTCTTCCCACACTGAGCTCTGTTTAATAACTGATGTGCATGAGGTCTGGTCATCTCAGCTCAACTTGGGGTGATTCTGAAGGGTCTTTCTAGGTCTAGGCTCCCCATAGGTTAGTTGAACTTCTTGTTGAATCTGCATCATAGCTCAACTTCTCCCTCCGCTTCCTTCCTCTGCTTTCCTTTCCTTAAAAGCACTCCTTATGAAGCATTCTACATGTTAAGTACAAAATGCAGATTTGAGAGGGTCATTCTACAATCAAATACACTTTGAAGAATGCCTGTGACTTAGATGGTTTTGTTTATTTATTTTTTATGGTAGAATCTAATGTAATTAACTAATTATTGAACCTAAATAAACATTAATAAAATTTATTTGTACATGTTCTTGTTATTCAAAAGTAAGTCTGAACATCCGTCAAATCAAATAGTCGAACAAATGATGCCTTCTTGAGAATTTAAGAAATCAGTTTATGGACTCATTCACTTATATATTGTTGTTGTTGTTAGGTGCCGTTGAGTTGGTATCCGACTCATAGCAACCCTCTGTACAACAGAGGAAACACTATTGTCAGTGCTTCTCTGTTGTTCATAGGGTTTTCAATGGCAGATTGATTTTTGGGAGGGGGTTGCCAGGTCCTACTCCCAAGCCTACACCTTCTGGTGTTCCCAGGTGGTCTCCCATCCAGGTACTGACCCGGCCCAACCCTGCTTAGCTTCCGAGATTTGACAGGATGGGATGCCACAGGGCTACCGCTGCAGGCTATATATTGTAGCACATAGAATTTAGGGCTTTGGTTGTTTGTTTGTTTGTTTTTGCTGGAATTGGGACCACAAAGTGATCCCAAAGATTGAAATATAGAAGTCTAGTCAATGAATCAAATTTGTTGGCCAAAAATGTATCTATGTTGCCTTTAAAATATGATTATCACCATAACAATTCTGAACAAATAGACAGTTTTACAGATGAAATATAATAAATTAGTAGAAAACATATGTATCTTTATGTAGAAAATTTGCATTTTAGCCTCAGGTTAATAAATCAAACTCCCAAACAGGACCTTTCCTTCTTGCCATTTCATCTGGTTAAATTCAGAAGGTAAAAAAATTCTTCAGACATCCTTATGTGAGTTGGATAGTCCTTAACTGTTAGGTTATGGTATTTTAAGAGGATCAAGTAATATTATTCAGTTTATACCTGAATGCCTACTGCTGGATGGATTAAAAAATTGGTGTTGGTAGAACAAATTTAAAGACATTTCCTACACTTCAAGAGAACTTAGTGGTGTTCACAGGAAGCTAGATATGTCTTATAAGAAATAAGCCCTGTGAGAGAATAGAGCTGAAGGATATAATCCACCATGGCGTATTAAGAAAAAAAAAAAACAGTAGGGATCAGTATAGGACACAGTGCTCAAGGTATATTGAATCACTCAGAAGAAGTGGAAAAATGATCATTTGGAAAAAAAAAAGAGGTTATGTAGGAAGAAGAAGGAAAATTCTTTTAGACATATGAAGTTAAATACACAGCTCAGAGGTAAAAACCATATTTCTTCGCACAATTCAAGAACTCCAGGGATGATGGAGATAGGTAAACATACGAGAACATTTGAATAGGAGATTAGAGACTAGTTAGTAAGCTCTTGAAGACTTCAAAGTATAAAAACAATTTGTTGGGACTGAATCCTAAAGGCAAAGAACAGATCTCAAAGGCAAGTAACAAAGTTAAATTTGTGTTTTGGAATGATTACTTTTCTAAAGCCAAGAGAACTGATAGAAAAAAAATAAGTGCCCAGAAAGTTTGCTTCTTAACAAAATATTACTTTAAAAGATAGATAATTTTAAGAGAAAAAAATGACTGGTGGCTTAAACAAACAAATTAATTTAAATGATACTGGGTATTCCACAGGAATGTTGAGGTTGGAGAACCCAGCTCTAGGCAAACTTCTAGAAACAGTATCATTACTGACAATTGGCCAAATGACAAACTGCTATGGCTATGTCTACTTTGTGAGTATTAGAGGAAGTCAACTCTACCACAGTGGGCTTCCACCATAAGTCTCTTCTTTTAGGGGCTTGACTAGCCTCTGTTAAAAAGCAATGGCCACCTTAGCTACTGCCTCCAAAAGAAGCTGGTTTCCTCTATGCTTCATGAACACAAAAATACGGTGTGGCCAGTATTAGAGTCAAGTTACAAGTGGTTGAAAGTGAATGGAAGATATAAACCTGGTGTTAGAGCAGAATCCTCTTTCAAGATTAGTGGCAGAGGAAGAGTAATTTAACCAAAATTAAAAGATGGTTTTCAGGATAGTTTTATACTTATGGAATAATAGGTATGTATTAATTTTGGGTGGGGCTGGGATTTAGCTCAGTTGGTAGAGCGCTATGCTGCAGTCTCTGAGGTTCCAGGTTCGATTCCCAGCATCACAAAAACAGGAGAGGGACATGGCAATCCACTCCCAAGGCAATCTGGAAAAAAGCAGCCATTGAAAACCCTATGATGATCACTATGAGTTGGACACAACTTGACGGCACCTAACAACAACAACAACATTAATTTTGGATACATTGGAGAGAAAATATGATGGGATTAGAATTATAGAGAATGTTGACTACTTGAAACTTTTGTTCTAAATTAAAGGTAGAAGCAATTTCTTAGGGACACATAAATATATTGTCAAGCAATATGAAGGGCAAAACTAAGCAAAAATGGGAAATAATTCATTTATAATATTTCCATCCTAGATTGATGTGGAATTTTTCTCCAGTATTATTTGAAAGTCTAGGTATAGGAAAAACTCTTAGGTTGGGAATTTAGCTAGGAACAAGGGCACTCAGGGTATTATCATGGGTTGAGGATTAGGGTGATGAGCTTTGTGGTCCAGAATAGATAGAATAAAGAGCAGGGATCTGAAGCATTGAGAAATGAGAGAGGAGTTAAGATCACAAGCCATGTTAGGGTCAAAATTGCAGTAAAGAAGTGATATGACTATGAGTAGAAGGGTGGTTTGTTACTTTTTGAGAGATGAAATAATTGCAAGTGGTGACAAGATTAAGACTATGAGCCTAAGTTACTATGGATTTGTTTTCTTACTATTGAGTTGAGTTCTTTAAATAATTTATATTTTAATACCCTAGGAAATGTATTATTTGCATATATTTTCTCCCATTCTCTAGGTTATTTCTTCATTTTATTAATTATTTTGTTGGATGTGCAGAAGCTTTTTAGTTTGGTATAATTCCATTTGTCTATTTTTGCTTTTGTTGCCTGTGCTTTTGGAGTCATATCCAAAACATCATTGCCCATCCCAATGTCATGGAGCTTTACTACTGTATTTTTCCTGGTGGTTTTACAATTTCACAGCTAAGAAGTCTTTAGTTCATTTTTAGTGACTTTTGTATATGGAATCAGAAATGGGTCTATTTCATTCTTTTGATGTGGATATACAGCTATCTCAGCACCAGTTTGAAGAGACAGACTTTTCCTTACTGTTAATTCTTGATATTGTTGATAATTAATTGACCACATATTCATGGGTTTATTTCTGGTTCCTCTATTCTGAGGGGCTTTCTGGTTTGTTTTTACACCAGAAAAATGCTGTTTTATTTACTATAATTTTGTAGCATACTTTGAAATTAGGTAGTGTGATACTTCCAGCTTTAATGTTGTTTTTGCTAGGAATTACTTTGGCTATTCAGGATCTTTTGTGCTTCCCTATGATTTTGAGGATTATTTATTCTATGCCTGTGAAAAATGTCATTAGAATTTTGACAGTAGTTGTCTTGAATCTTTAGATTGCTTTGGATAGTATGGACATTATATAAGTTTTTTCAATCCATAAATATGGGCTATATTTTCAATTTATTAATGCCTTCTTTAATTTCTTTTATCCATGTTTCATAGTTTTTGGTGTAAAGATATTTCATCTATTTGGTTAAATTTGTTCCTAAGTATTTGATTTTTTGTGTCTATGGCAAATGTGATTGTAGTCTTAATTTTTTTCAGATAATGTGATGTTAGTGCATACAAATATTACCTCTTTTGTGTTGATCTTATATCCTGTAACTTTATTGAATTTAATAATTAGGTGATCTAGATTATGTTAACGATCAGGATGAGAGAAGGACAAAGAGCCTAGAGGCAGAAAGAAGTCTGTCTAAACGTTAGCCAACCTGATGGAAATGGTAAGACCATTTAGGTCAATGAATAAAATTTTAATTGTTATCACCAGATTATTTTATCAAAAGTATATAACAATTCATGTTTTAGCATTTCCTACCTTCTCAACATTGGAAGTACTATAGCTGAATATATATATATATATGTATGTGTGTGTGTGTGTGTGTGTGCGTGTGTGTGTGTGTGTATACATATACAGATATATATGTACATATATATGCACTGTAAAAAAGTGATCTTTTCTTGTTGCTTAATTTTTTAATTTCCCAACTATTTAGAAGAATAAGCATATTCTGAATATTTCATTAAATATATTTTGTTAATTTCATATCTATTCAGTTTGTCTTTTTGTTGGTCTGAATTTTATTTGGGTGGTTAATGTTTTTAATAATTTTGGTTGCTTATGGAATTTTATCATTAGGTTTCTGCCACACAACTATATATTGGTTTAATATTGGGGTTAACACGTCTTCTGAGTGATTGACTGGGGTCAGAGAGAGAGGAAGAGGACTAACCAGATAGAAGCAGGAAGAGATCTTTTGAGATGTTAAAAATTTTGCATATTTTAATTGTTGAGAAGATAGCATGAGTCAAAACTCATCAAACTATACCTTTAAACTGGGTAAATTTTATTATATATAAAGTATATCTCCAAAAATTTCTTGGAAGGGACTAACAAAAAAATTTTAGTGAATGGTACAATTAAATTTATCCATTTCATTATATGCAAATTTTGTGTATCAAAAGAAAAACATATCACATAGTTCTTATTAATGATGTACATGCTGAAATATTTATGGACTGTATTGAAATCTTCAACTTACATTGAAAAGCATTGAAAATAAGATGAATTGATAGCTAGATAAAAAATGGATGGATAAAGAGATTGATAAATGGATTGTTGATATTAGATGCCATTGAATCAGGTCCAATTCATAGTGACCCTATGTACAAAAGAACAAAATACTCCCTGACACTGTGCCATGCCTGGCACTATTGTCAGTGCTTTTCTGCTGTTTATAGAGTTTTCAGTGGCACATTTTATCAGGAGTGTTCTTCCGGGTCCTTTTCCCTACCCTGCAGCACCTGGTTTTCACAGGTTTGTCTACCATCCAAGGACTAACCAGGATGACCCTGGTCAGCTTTCAAGATCAGATGAGATCAGATGCCAGGGTCGCATGGCTGCAGACTGATAAATGGATATTTATAAACAAATGCAGTAAAATGTTAATGGTAGAGCTAAGTGTTAGGCATATGAATATTTACTACAAGATCTTTCATCCGCGCTGTAGGTATGATAATTTCATAACAAACTTTACAATGAAAATATCTCCCAAATACTTAGGTTGCCTTACACTGTACTAAAATTTCTTCAAAAAGTTGTTTTTATTAGGTGACATCAAGTCATGTCTGACTCATAGCAACCCTATGTACAACAGAACAAAGCACCCCTTGACTCAGTGCCATGCATGCAATCATTTTTATGTTTTAGACCATTGCTACAGCCACTGTGACAATTCATGTAGTTGAGGATTTTCCTTTTGTTAATTGGCCAGCCTCTCTCCCAAACATGATGTCCTTCTCCAGGGATTGGACCATCTTGACAAAATATCTAAAATATGTAGCATGTAGTCTAACCATCCTTGTTTCCAAGCAGCACTCTGGTTGCACTTATTTTATGATGGATCTGTTGGTTCTTTTGGCAGTCCATGGTATATCCAATATTTCATCTCCACCACTATATTCAATACCATCAATTCTTCTCCTGTCTCCATTTTTCAATGTCCAGCTTTCACAAGCCTATGAAGCGACTGATAACAACACTATGGATGAATCAGGTACACTGTCATCTTCAATGAGACATCTTTACTTTTCAACACTTTACAAAGGTCTTTTGCAATAGCTTTTCCCAATGAATGGGACTTTTGATTTCTTGACTGTTGCTTCCATGGGTGTTGATTGCAGAACCAAGTAAAACAAAATCATGGACGGCCCCAATCTTCTTTCCTTTTATCATGAAGTTGTCTACTGACCTAGTTGCAAGGATTTTTGTTTTATTTATGTTGAGGTATAATCCATACTGTAGGCGATGTTCTTTGCTTTTCATCAGTAAAAGTCCCAAATCCTCTTCACTCTCAGCAAGCAAAATTGTGTCATCTGCATAATGCAAGTGGTTAATGAATCTTCCTCCAATCCTGATGACATATTCTTAAAGTCCAGTTTATCAGAGTATTGGCTCAGCATTAAGATTGAAGAAGTATGGTGAAAGGATACAGTCCTGGTACATACTTTTCCTGGTTTTATACCAAGCAGTGTTTCCTTGTTCTGTTTGAATGACTGTCTCCTGGCCCATGTGCATATTCCTCATGAGTACAATTAAGTGTCCTGGTATTCCCATTCTTTGTAATGTTATCTATAATTTGTTGTGATCTACACAGTCAAATGCCTTTGCATAATTAGTAAAACATAGACAACTTTCTGATAATCTCTGCTTTCATCTTATATCCATCTGACATCAGCAATGATGTCCCTGGTTCCATGCCCTCATCTGAATCTTGCTTGATTTTCTGTCAGATACCTGTCAAATGACTGCTGCAGTTGCTTTTGAGTGATCTTTACCAAAATTTTACTTGTGTGTGATAATAATGATATCATTTGATAGTTTCCACATTCAGTTGGATCCAATTTCTTGGGAACAGGCACAAATATGGATTTCTTACAGTCAGTTGGCCAGGTAGCTGTTTTCCAAATCCCTTGCCATAGACAAGTAGTACTTCTAGTGCTACATTTGTTTGCTGAAATATCTCAATTGATATTCCATCAATTCATGGAGACTTTCATCAATGCCTTCATGGCAGCTTACACTTCATCCTTCAGTACCATTGGCTCCTTATCATATACAATCTCTTGAAATGGTTGGTCACCCACCAATTATTTTTGGTATAATAACTTTGTGTATTCCTTCCATTTCCTTTTGATGTTTCCTGCATTGTTTAATATTTTCCCTGTGAATCCTTCACTATTGACACTTGGAATTTGAATTTTTTTCTTCAATACTTTAAGTTTGAGAGAAACAGCATGTTCTCCCCCTTTGGTTTTCTAGCTCCAGATATTTGCACATGTCGTTGTAATATTTGATTTTATCTTCTTAAGTTGCCCTTCCAAACACTAGCTATTGTGTATCATAGCAAGAATACTGAGATGATTCCTAGCTTCCTTCCTGCTAGCACACATTTATCTTCACCCAGTTACCCAATAAAACAGTAATCTACTTGCTATTATAGATTGATTTTGTGATATAATTAATGTTCAATATAAGTTAATTTTAAGATAGGGAGATTTTCCTTAGTGGACCTACCTGGATGAATTCTATTAAGATTTTTCCTAGCTCGAGTGTTGATTTTGCTATTCAGCAATGTCATCAGGACCCATATTTCTGCTCCATCATCTTTAGTATATTGGCTTAATCCTCTGAAAGGATTAAAACAGCCATCGAGTGAAAATTGCTACCTGATGGCAACCACAGGAGCTTTAGTCTTCTCTTCTCAGCCTGTAAAACAATAATCCCACTTTGATTTGGGGAGTTACCCACTCTTCAGATCCTTCCTGGAGCTCATCAGACAAATATAGTCTCTAGACTCTATCTGCCTGCAGCCATACCACTATGGCATCTGATCTCTCAGATCTCAGAAGCTAAGCAGGGTCAGGCCTGGTTAGTACTTGGTTGAGAGACTGCCTGGGAACACCAGGTGCTGTAGTCTTGGGAGAAGGACCCAGGAGCCCACTCCCCCCAAAAAAACAATCAGCCATTGAAAACCTTATGAACATCCAGAGAAGCACTAAGAATACTGTTTCACCTGTTATACATAGGGTTGCTATGAGTCAGATACCTACTTAACGGCTCCTAACAACAACAGGCTCTAAGTCACTTATATCACTTTTGTTTGCATTCTCAATCATCACTTTAATTCTGCTAGATGTTTTCCACATTCCCTGGCAGAATGTGAAGTATCCATGTCCAGGGAGAGAGGAAGTTTTCCTCCTGTGTTTGTTTCTACTGAGGAAAAAAATATTTCCCAGTGGCTGAGTCAGACTTTTCTCTCAGATCCCTATGGTCAGAACTGAATCACATTTTCATGTCCTGGTACAAGGGAAGCTAGAAAAATGATTATCCAGTATTTTTAGCTTCTCTAATAGACGGCAAGCCAGCAAGGAAGGAATCCTGGGGCAGGAATAATGCAGAGTATCCAGCCAATAGTCCATAGCAATACATTTTTCTAGGACATTATTGAATATGTCATATCATTTAATAATATGTTCAATTGTTCAAGTTTATGAAGCCTCACAATTTTATAAGGGCTCTTCCATAATATTTTGATTGTAATGAGAGGATTTCTTGAGTAAAGTCAAATTGTTTCAACATATGTAACAGAATCTCTTCCTGTGTGAAGAAAGCCTTTTTAAGGAAAGCCACAGAGATATCTTTTATACGAAATTTAAATGCCTACATGAGTGCTGGAGCAAAATAACCAGTATCAATACATGCAAAATATCTTATCAAAAGTGAAAAAAGATGATTAAAAATTTTATCTTTATATTATTACCAGTAAGAGCCATGTGCTATCCTTAGAGCTAAATTAGGAACCCCAAACAAAGATTTCCTTGGTTTTGTTGTTCAAGGATGGTTTTTGTTCAGGTAAATATCCATCAAAGGCACCTCACTAAAGAAATAAACAATGTTTCTAAACAACAGAAAAAAAATGATGTTCAAGACAGCCATCCCTTTGAAGCAACAGCTAACAAAAGAACTGTTTCTGAGTGTCATTTAACACACATATAAAGGTGAATCTTATGATCAACTACAGTTAAGTGTATCGTGCCACATTGCATTGATAAGTGTTTTAAAGTTGGATAAAAGATAAGGAACAGGGATAAAATATGGACTGTTCCATCAAGCTACAGATCTATTTTCCTTAGGTGGCCCTAAGAGGATAGCCACTGGATGGTTTTCACGTTTGTCTTTTATCATGCATAATTGTCAACCAATTATCATTATTGGACCTTGTTTTCTTTTTGTTTCTTTTGTTTTCTTTTGTCATATAGCCTCTTTCTGCATATATGGAAATTATATACACACGGAGTAGGAGAAATCAGTAGTTACAATAACATAGGTAGCTGTAAACTTATTGCCACGATAATGTTGTATAATAAACCACCTCACAATGCAGTGACTTATGAAAAAATAACCCTGATTTTGCCTTCCATCATATATAAAACTGAACTTGAAAAGGGTCATAGACGTAAAAGTATGTTCTAAAGCTATAAATCACTTACAAGAAGTCATTAAATATCTTTGTGACCTTGAGGTAAGAAAATATTTCTTAGTTGAGACATAGTCATAAAAAATAATTGATAACACTGGACTTTATCAAAATGAGGGAGAGAACTCTCCTCTTTGCAAGATACTAAAAAGCAAGCCACAAGTTAGCAGGAAAAAATATATCCCATAAAGAACTAATATTCAGGGTATACAAATTACTCACAAAACTCAAGGAAGCAAAGAGACCAACTGAAAAGGAACAAATTAACAAATACTTCACCATAGAATATTTTGAAATACAGATGGCAAATGAGTATGTGGAAAGAAACACATCACTAGTCATTAGGAAAATTCAGATCAAAACTCCAATGAGATGCCACTTCATACCTATGTTGTTAGGTACCATCGAATTGGGTCTGACTAATAGCGACTGTATGTACAGCAGAATGAAACACTCCCAAACTCTCTGCCAGGCACACGATCTTATTTATGTTTAAGTCCATTGTTCAGGTACTGTGTCAATCAATCTAGTGGAGGGCTTTCCTTATTTCATTGACCTGCCACTCTCCTAAACATGATGTCCTTCTCCAGGGATTGTTCCCTCTTGGCTACATGTCCAAAATAAGTGAGACACAGTCTAGCCATCCTTGCCTCCAAGAAGCACTCTGGTTGTACTTCTTCTAGGACAGATTTATTGGTTCTTTTGGCAGTTCATGGAATATTCAATATTCATCTCCAGCACCAAAATTTGAAAATATCAATTCTTCTCCTATCTCCTTTGTTAAATGTCCAGCATTCACAACCATATAATGCAACTGAAAATACCATGGCATGAGTCAGGCACACCTTCATCTACAAAGTAACATCTTTACTTTTCAATATTTTAAAGAGATCTTTTGCCACAGCTTTTCCCAAAGCAATGCATCTTTTGATTTCTTGACTACTGCTTCCACAGGTGTTGACTGTAGAAACTAGTAAAGCAAAATCATGGACTTCAATCTTTTCTCCATTTATTGTGAAGTTGCATACTGACCCAGTTGTAAGAGTTTTTGTTTGGTTGATGTTGAGTTGCAATCCATACTGGAGGCTATGTTCTTTGATCTTTATCAGTAAATGTTTCAAATCTTCTTCACTTCCAGCAGGCAGTGTTGTGTCGTCTGTAAAATGCAGGTTGTTAATGAGTCTTCCTCCAATCCTGATGCTGCATTCTTCTTCATAAAGTCCAGCTTCTCATTTATTTGCTCAGCATGGAAACTGAAGAGATAGGGTGTAAGAATACAGCCCTTATGTACCTTTCTTGACTTTAAACTAAGCAGTGTTTCCTTATTCTGTTTGAATGACTGCCTTCTGGTCCATGTACAGATTCCTCATGAGTACAATTAGGTGCTCTGGTATTCCCATTCTTCACAGTGTGCCTTTGCATAGTCAATGGAACATAGATAGACATCTTTCTGATATTCTCTGTTTTGGGCTAATATCCATCTGACATCAGCAATGAAGTCCCTGGTTCCCCATCCTTGTGTGAATCCAACTTGATTTTCCGGCAGTTCCCTGTCTAAATACTGTTGCAGTTGCTTTTCAATGATCTTTAGTAAAATTTTACTTGTATGTGATATTAATGATATTGATTTATATTTTCTGCATTTGGTTGGATCCTCTTTCTTGGGAATAGGCACAAATATGGATCTCTTCCAATTAGGTGGCCCGGTAGATATTTTCCCAATCTTTTGGCATAACCATGTTAGCACCTCCAGTGTTGCATCCGTTTGTTGAAACAACTCTATTGGTATTCCATCAATTCCAGGATCCTTGTATTTTGCCAGTTTTTTCAAGGTGGCTTGTACTTCATCCTTCAATACCATTGGTCCCTCATCATATGCAGCTTCCTGAAATGGTTGGTCATCCACCAATTCTATTTTCTATAATGACTCTGTGTATTCCTTTGATCTTCTTTTGATGTTTCCTGCACCATTTAATATTTTCCTTGTAGAATCTTTCACTATTGTCACTGGAGGCTTCAATTTTTTCTTCAATTCCTTAAGCTTGAGTCTCTAGCTCATTGCAGATGTCATTAAAATATTTGCTTTTGTCTTCTCAAGCTTTCTTTTGAAATCTTCTGTTTAGTTCATTTACTTCATTGTGTCTTCCTTTTACTTTGCTTGATGTTCCAGGGCAAGTTTCAGAATCTCTTTTACATGTAGCTTGATCTTTTTTTTCCTCTGTCTTTTTAATAACCTTTTGCTTTCCTCATAAACAATATCTTTGATGTCATGCCACACTCATCTGGTCTTCTATCAGTTGTGTCTAATGCATTAAACCTGTTTTTCTGATGATCCGTGAACTCAGGTGGGATATACTCAAGGTCATACCTTTGATCTCATACACTTGTTTTAATTTTTTTCAGTTTCAGTTTGAACCTGAATATGGGAAGTTGATGGTCTGATCCACAATCAGCACCTCGCCTTGTTCTGACATTTGATATGGAGCTTTTCCATCATTTCCTTCCACAAATGTAGTCAATTTTGTTCCTTTTTGTTCTAATTTTGTTCCAAAATTTTGTTTTGTAGTCCATGTGTATTGTCACCATCTATGTTGGCGAAAAAATGTATTTGCTATGAAAAAGTCATTGGTCTGACAAAATTCTATTATGCAATGTTCAGCATCATTTCTGTCACCAAGGCCACATTTTCCAATTACTAACCCTCCTTCTTTGTTACCAACTTCTGCATTCCAGTCACCAGTAATTATCAGTACATCCTGATTGCATGTTTGATCTATTTTAGATTGGAGAAGCTGGTAGAAATCTTCCCTAACTTCATTTGTGGCCTTAGTGGTTGCTGTGTAAATTTGAATAGTAGTCATATTAACTGGCCTTCATTGTAGGGATATGAATATTATTCTATCACTGACAGCATTGTCTTTCAGGACAGATCTTGAGTTGTCTTTTTTGATAAGGAATGCATCCCCGTTTCTCTTTAGTTTGTCATTCTCAGCGTCATAGACCATATGATTTTCTGATTCAAAATTGTTCATGCCAGTCCATTTTAGCTCCTGATGCCTAGAATGTCAATGTTTATGCGTTCCATTTTTCTTTTAATGATTTTAAATTTTCCTAGATTCTTACAATATACATTCCATGTTCCAATGATTAATCGATATTTACAGTTGTTTCTCCTTATTTTGAGTTGTGCCATATCAGCAAATGGAGTTCCCTGGGGCATTACTTCATTTCTTTCATCAAGGTAGACTCTTTCCCAGTAGTCTTTTCAGTACCCTCCAAACTCGGGGCTCATTTCTGGCACTATATTTGACAGTGTTTCTTTGGTATTCATAGTATTTTCGATGGATAGTGTTTCAGGAGTGGGTTGCCAGGTCCCTACCCCTAAATTGTCTTTGTGTGGAAGCTCATCTGAAACACCTTTTCATGATAAAAACTCTGGAGAAGATAGGTATAATAGGCAACTACCTTAATATCATAAAAGCCATCTATGACAAACCTGAAGTCAACATTATGTTAAATGGAGAAAAACTGAAAACATTTCCTCTTAGATCTGGAATAAGGCAAGGATGTCCTCTCTCTCCTATTCTATTTAACATAGTAATTGAAGTCCTCGCCAGGGCAATCAGAGAAGAGAAAGAAATCAAAGGGATACAGATTGGCAATGAAGAGGTCAAGTTATCCTCCTGTGCAGATGATATGATACTATACCTAAAACACCCCAAAACCTCATCCAGAAAACCTTTCGATCTAATCAACTCCTTCAGCAAAGTGGCAGGATATAAAATCAACACACAAAAATCAATAGCTTTTCTTTACACCAACTGCAAACAGGAAGAGAAGGAAATTTCAGAAATAATACCATTCATGATTGTCCACCAGAAAATTAAATACCTTGGAATCAATCCAACCAAAGAACGTACAGATCTCTACAAGGAAAATTTCAAAGAATTAAAGAAAGAAATACCAGAGGACACTAAAAAATGGAAGGACTTTCCCTGCTCCTGGGTAGGGAGAACTAATATAGTAAAAATGGCTATCCTACCAAAAGCAATTTATAGATTTAATGCAATCCCCATTAAAATCCCACTGACTAACTTTACAGAAATAGAAAAAAATGGTCCAAAAATTCATATAGAATCACAAAAGACCACAGATAGCCCAAACACTCTTAAGCTGCAAAACTAATGCAGGTGGAATCATAATCCCTGACTTCAAGCTATACTATAGGGCAGTGGTAGCAAAAACAGCTTGGTACTGGCACAAAAGTAGGCCTGAAGACATCTAGAACAGAATAGAAGACCCAGAAATACCTCAACACACCTATAGCCACCTTATTTTTGACAAAGGAACAAAGCACGTAAACTGGAAAAAGGGCTGTTGTTGTTGTTTGGTGCTGTGGAGTCGGTATCTGAATCATAGCGACCCTCATAGGGTTTTCAAAGGCTGACTGTTTTGGGATTGCCTTGGGAGTGGATTGCCAGGCCCTTCTCCCATTTTTTCGGTGCTGGGAATTGAACTTGGGACCTCAGAGACTGCAGCGCAGCACTCTACCAACTGAGCCAAATCCCAGCCCCCAGAAAAAGGATAGTATTTTCAATAAATGGTGCCACATGGGGAAAAATTAAAACCGACCCCCATCTCTCAATATGCATGAGAGTTAACTCAAAATGGATAAAAAACCTCACCATGAAACCAGAAACTTTAAAACTAATAGAAGATAAGATAGGCAATACACTCCATCATATAGACATAGGAAAGTATTTCCTTAATGGGACTCCAATTGCTCAAGAAATTGCAACAAGAATAGATAAATGGGGTTACATGAAATTAAAAATCTTCTGTACAGCAAAAGAAACAATTAACAGAGTCAAGGAAACCCCCATTGAATGGGAAAAAGTCTTCATATCCTATACATCAGACAAAGGCCTAATTACCAGAATTTATAAAGAACTTAAGAAAAAAATTCCCAAGAAAATAAAGAACCTAATACACAAATGGGCAAAAGAACTGAACAGACAGTTTTCAAATGAAGAGGTCTATAAATCCATGAAAAATGTGAAAAAATGTTCAATATCCCTAGCTGTTAGGGAAATGCAAATTGAAACAACTCTGAGATTTCATGTTACACCAGTAAGAATGGCCAAGATCAATAAAACAAATAACAACAAATGCTGGTGAGGATGTGGGGAAAAGGGAACACTCTTATATTGTTGGTAGAGCTGCAAATTGGTCCAACCACTGTGGAAATCAATATGGATGTATCTTAAAAAACTAAAAATTGGTCTACCATATGACTCAGTTATAACACTATTGGGAATTTACCCAAAGGGAGATGTGTCATCATACCACAGACACACCTTCATCTCCATGTTCAATGCAGCACGTTTCACAATAGCAGGGAATGGAAGCAACCAAAGTGCCCATCAACAGAAGAATGGATACAAAAAGATACTATGGTACATATACACAATGGAATACTATTCAGCAATCAAAAAAATGAAATAATGCCATTTGCAGCAAAATGGATGGAATTGGAGAAAATTATTTTAAGTGAACAAATACAAGCTCAGAAAGAGAAATACCACACATTCTCACTCATATGTGGGAGAGGAATCAAAATTATGAGAAGGAAAAAATCCTTTGCAGAGGTTAGAACATAATTTCAAAAAGTTAAGAATGGTCTTATTATAAATGGTCTAGAAAACTCATGTAATAGTTCTGACAATGTAAAAAGAAAGTTCACTACAGAAAAAGTTTCTATTTTAAACATAACTGGAACCAAAGGATATATAGAAAAATATTACCATAAAAAGACAAGCAAATGGAAGAGAAGTCTTTGGTGGATGGGTGGGATCGGGGGAGGAAGTGCACAAGAGGGTAAGGGGGAACTTATATGTATAATGTACAACCAAATGCATATATGGAAATGTCACAATTAAAAGCATGTCAGAATGAATCACATTAAGGTGTACATTAAAAATTTCCAATAAAGAAAAAGAATTCTGTCTTTACAGATGACTTGTAATTGTGATCAACAAACCAATAGCCTCTATGCCAAGACCTGGACAAAAGGCTGTTTGAAAATCACAGCCCAAGCCTGTAGGTTACAGGCAAACAGATGCATAAAGACTGTATAATTCCTGATAGTGAGTGTATCTAAAATGTTTTATTTAACCCACTTATTTTTATTATTGCTGACTTCCCAATGAGATTCTATTTCCAACATTCATTATGCTAATTAGCAAGTCACTAATTTCACTACTATGAATCCTTGTATCTAAAATGAATAGTAAAATAAGTGACCAGAAAAAAAATGACGGATGAAAAAATAAAATGTGGGTACTTCAATAGTATCATCTTCTGCAATGGGATTTTTCTGATTAAAAGGCAAGTGACAATCCCTCCCCCACATGTCTGTCAGATTGCTACACTGTGGGGGCTTGTGTGTTGTGATGAGGCAGAGAGCTATGCCACTGGTACCACAAATATGAGCAAGGTTAGCCATGGTGGACAGGTTTTAAGCTGAGCTTCCAGACGAAAACAGACTAGGGAATAGGACCTGGCGAACCACTCCTGAAACAACTAGCCATTGAAAACCCTATGAATAGTAAAGAAACACTGTCAGATATAGTGATGGAAAATGAGCTACCCACTTTGGAAGGCACTCAAAAGACTACGGGGAAGAGTTGCCTCCTCAAAGTAGAGTTTACCGTGATGACAGAAATGGAGTAAAGCCCCAGGGACCTCCATTTGCTGATGTGGCACAACTCAAAATGAGGAGAAACAACTGTAAACATCCATTAATAATTGGAACATGGAATGTATGTAGCATGAAACTAGGAAAATTAGAAATCGTTAAAAGAGAAATGGAATGCATAAACATTGACATTCTAGGCATCAGTGAAGTAAAATGGACCTGCATAGGCCATTTTGAATCAGACAATCATATGGTCTACTATGCTGGGAATGATAAACTAAAGAGAAATGGGGTTGCATTCATCATCAAAAAAGACATTTCAAGATCTGTCATGAAATACAATATTGTCAGTGACAGAATTATATCCATATGCCTACAAGGAAGGCCAGTTAATATGACTATTATTCAAATTTATGCACCTACCACTAAGGCCACAAATGAAGAAAGGGAAGACTTCTATCAGCTTCTGCAATCTGATAGATCAAACATGCAATCAAGACATACTGATAATCACTGGTGACTGGAATGCAAAGATTGGAAACAAATAAGGCGGCTTAGTAGATGGAAAATATGGTCTTGGTGACAGAAACGAAGATGGAGATCACATGATAGAATTTTGTCAGACCAATGACATTTCCATTACAAATACTTTTTTTCATCAACATAAATGGAGACTATGCACATGGACTTCACTAGATGGAACTTACAGGAATCAAATTGACTACATATGTGGAAAGAGACGATGGAAAGGCTCTGTACAAAATGTCAAAACAAGACCAGGTGCTGACTGTGGATCAGACCATCAACTTCTCATATGCAAGTTCAAACTGAAGCTGAAGAAAATTAGAACAAGTATACGAGAGCCACGGTATGACCTTGAGTATATCCCACCTGAGTTCAGAGACCACCTCAAAAATAGGTTTAATGCATTA